>JARBXR010000006.1:0-68465 GCA_029100535.1 Stemphylium beticola | reverse complement strand
GGGGGCTACTTTGCGTGCGTGGAAGGTTTGATCAATCCTCGACCTTTTGTTCGGATTTCCCCGTGAGTTGATCGCCGTTGGTTTGTATTGATGGAGAGGTGTTACCTCTCAGCAGATTCGGCTACTCGAAAGGAAGCGTGGGTTTCTTTGCTGCGCTCTGTGTTTTGGATGAGAGTGTTAGTACCAAGCTGGATGTATTGCGCTGAGTTGTTGTTGGCCGTTTGGTTTTTTAACAGAGGGCATTCGGCCGTTTGTGCGTGATTTGATAGTGGCGCGAAGGGGCCCACGGTCAAAGTGAATGCGACCTCTACATTGTCGCACCTCGAGACTGTGAAATGAAAATATCGGGTAGCGCCTTCACAACCTTCACAGCCTGACCTTGCCACCTCGTTCCAGTCCCGCAGCTTACTAGCCGCATGTATTGTCTCCATTGCTATTTGAACAACGCAAAACTAAACAGAGTAGTTTTACTCGCTCAGAAGGCACAAGATCGAAGCCACATTTCGCAAGAAATGTGAAAGCTCTTTCGCTGGCGCATTAGCAATTGCAAATCGGCCCCGGTCATTGGGGTCCGAGAGAAGCTTTTTACGACGCGACCGCCTCCATGTCTAACCTTTGTGAGACTATTATAACGCGAATTCTGGTTGATCCGGGGATGGAGAACAGTGGGTAGAAGATGTTGAGGTGAGGGCTGGCGCATCGAGTCTAGAGGTGATCCGTCACGTCGACGACGCCGACCTCGCGAAAAAGATAGCTTTAGTTGTCATTGACGTCGTAGCTTCTGTCGCGACTCGCGCGTGAAAGCCGCTCTATTGGAATTGTAAGTGAAGGATAGTGAAGTACAAAAGCGTGGGTGTCACGTAGGCATGCAAGGAGTGATGGAATATGAACTGCATGTGACAACCACAAAGGCGGGGCCGCGGCGTCTAGAGCCCCGAGTGAAGCCAAGGATGCCCGCCCATGTGATGCCTGCGTCACAGAGTGCAGTCCAACCTTACCTCCACCTCCATCCGGAGCACTTTTGCGATGCACGGAAATCGATTAATGGGATGATGATGTTTAGGATTCGTAACAATATGTACTAGGAGCCATCTATATACCGTATCCCCCTTCCCTTCCTGGATATGATCGACAAGTCTATTAACAGGCATGTACAAGACACTAACGGGAAACATGTACTCATGATTCCGTAACGCGACCAAACTTTCCTAGCCCTCGGCAATGGCAAAATTCTTACTGGCCACCAACAGCAATCGTGAACAGCTGAGGGCTACCATCGAAGATGGTGCCAGCGACATCCTGTCCGCCGTCTGGAACAACATCGTCATATGGGAAAGCATATCCGCGGCCGTCTTTCTGAACCTCATGCACGATACGCGCATAGTGGTTCGTCGTCTGGTCCTTGTAATACTGGCTCGGATTGCTGCCATTTGGGAAGTTGTTGTTGGCCGTGTTGAGCAGAGTGCTACGGTTGAAGGCAGCAGCGAGACGAGGAATTACTGCGTTACGCGCTTGGTTTGCGCCAGTCGCGAAAGGTCCTGTGCTGCAAGAGAAGATGTCTCTGGCGTTGGGCGCAGCAAAATCACCCGCCTCGCCAAGCTGAAGCTCATTGCCGCGAACACGGCCAGTCAGGTTACCCACAGCAGCCTGGGTATTGACTGTCAAGTCTTCGTTGCGGAACTTGTTCCACACAGCCTGCACATATCCATCCCAGTAATTACCCCACGCATTCGCATCGCCGACGAGCAAGTTGTTGGGACTCAGGACGCGCAATGCGCGCCCATTGTGTTCGTAGATCAGCTTATCCCAGGGACGGCCGTCTCGTTGTGCTTGGGCGCGCAATCTCTCCTGGAGTAATCTCGGACCGTCAGCACCCATGCCAGGCACGCTTTGCGTTCTGCCTTGAGCACTGGTCAGGCTCAGCGCGATGGGAATGCTGACGAAGTCGACATAGCTGATATTTGCGAAGAGCTGCGCGTCATTGTAGGTGAACTCGCAGAAAGTCCAGTTGAGGTTGAAGTTGGGATCAGTGGGGTTCGTGACACTCGGCTCGACAACTGCGGGTCCGGGGTTGAGTAAGAACGTGAGCTTCGCATCAATGCTGAACCAGATTCGACCGCCAGCAATCTTGGGTATCCTGACGTTCACTGTGTTTCCGGGACGACCGAGGGGAATAGCGACGTCAGCTTGAAGCGGCTGTTGGATATCCTTCGGCGCGGTGGGGTAGTAAACAGTCTGGCCGTCTGATTGTATGAAAATGGGTGTGTTGCTGCGTTCAATAGCGAGACCAGTAATGTATGCGTATACTGTGCTGGAGTTGGACTTGTTCTGCAGCGCGAGCTGTAGGGTACCGGGCGCAGCTTCAGCTAGTACTTGTTGCTGGTTGTTGTCGGCTTGCGGCGCCGCAACGGGCTTCTCCTTGGCGTTGTTCATATCCCCAGAGACTGGGGCAGGAGCTTGCTGGGCGTCTTTTTTGTTGCGGTTTTGGAAGCTTTGGCGACGCTTGTTGACGAAACTTCTGAATGCCTTCATGTTGAATACTTGTATATGTGCGGGTATCGGGTGTACGGGAAGAAAAAACTGGGCAAGGTACAAGGATAAGTATGTATCGAGAATGTGTGCGAGAGGCAAAGATTGAGATGATTTCAGCACTTCAAGCAATGCTTTAGATTACTGTCAAAACTAGAACACGTCACACAGGAAATGATAGACACCCTTTATAGACGATTCGCAGATATACACGTCGTCAACTGCCTGGGTTCCAAGACGTGAATACAGGGTCCAGCTGATGTCACACATGCGACGATTTTGGCCAGGGGCCGCAAACCGGTTAGCGATCGCCGCCTACTCGCCCAGCGTCAACAGTTTCGCGTCAACAACCAATCACATATTTGCAAGCAGCACCACCATTTCGCGGCCCGATCGGAAAGGCCCATGCCCTGAAACCACGCGAGACGCGCTCGTGGCTACTCGTGCTGACTTCTAGAATGGCGGGGTAGAGTGTAGGTGGTAACTTGGGACTGGTATTGGACAGAGCCTGGTACTCGGGTTAGTGCGTGAAAGGAAGGTAAGGGAGCGGTAAGCGGAAGTACGCGACTTCCTTGTATAAAGTAAGTCACAAAAGATGTAAGATGAACGTAAGGTTTCACATGCTCGTGTTTAGTGCCTTGGGCAGTGCTCATGAGGTCGCAAAAATGGTTTCGCGGCTGCAGCGCCGACGGGAACCTAAGCTCGCGAAGTAGATTTAGATCTCGTGGACGGCTCTAGCGTAGCAGTGATCAACTATTCCCGAAAGCCAGATGCGAAGCGTAGACTAATTTGATAGTCTCGTGAATATCTGTGCTATCACACAGTGTCCTAGACTAAGATTTGAAGCGCTTTACATGATAGCAATTGTGGGCTAGCTTTTTCGCTGCTGCTGTATGTCCATATGCAATCCTACACTTGCCTCTAAACACATTTGGTAGCAGAGATGCCCTCTACTCGGATGGCATCAGGGGTATTTTTGAATGTGTTTTCGTGTAGTCACACCGTGAAGTGGCAAAGATCGTCATGAGCGGCGGTAATGTAATTTGCAACGATGTATTCTGATCGAGATGTGAATAAGCCCAAGTGCGAGGCGTATTCTGTGCATGACTGTCATGCACTTGGTCGATGATTGGGCCTCGTGGCGACGTGTTGTGACAGGCAAACGGGGCGTTTACTCCCGTATCACACGTGGATTATGCAGTCCCCTTGTCTGAAACGCACTTCAATACTGCGCCAGGTCCGTTCACCAAAGACAACCACCGAAGGTTTCGATGAACTGGGACAATATGTGACCTGGTAAATGACGCTATTCCCAGCATGCGGGCTTCATCAGCAGGTGCTAGAAAGGTGTACTACCACCCAAAGCCATGTCAGAATAGCTATTATAGCTCTGGTCGCCCCAGATTCCTCCTGCCATGTCGAAGAATTGCTCCATGTCGAAATCAGCACCCTTCATTAGAGCAAAAGGGTCGCTGCCGTTGTTGGACCCAGCGTCTGGCTCGGTACCGGCTTCAGCCATGAAGTCCATATCGGCAAAGGTGTTGAACTGCTCTGCAGTCTGATGCGCCGAAGAATTTGTTGATGGGCCAGATATTGGGCATGAGGCGTCACTCATGCTGGGGCCTGTTGCTACTCCATGTGTCGTCTCGGACGGTGTTTGCAAGGGTACTGGTGGCCGTATCTTACGAATGTACCAGTTCTTCGTCAAGTCGATAATATATCGCATAGCCCGCCAAAAGTCAGTATGTGGCTGCTTTGTTTTATCATATGTCGAAAGGGTTTGCATCCTGTAGCAAAGAGATTCGAGGCAAAGGTCTAAGCGAACTCGATCTTGCGCTGCTTGCACATCCCAGCCGCAAGACACGTGATCATCGCTAGGCATGCACAGTTTGGCCACCGTCATGATTACGGGCGGTAAACGCATCCACTCGGAAAACGAAATGAGATGGTAGTCATGAGTTTGAAATGATAGAAGAGTGTCCAAAAACGTCCTCCCGGCTTCTAGAGTGGAGTATAGAGAGTCCAGTTGCGCCGAGTTTGGGGGCGGTGGGCGATCCAGCATGTGTGGGCGCAGCGCTATACTATGCAGCAGCATTTTGCTGAAAGCGAGGGAAAGCGTGAGTACTATGTAATGTTAGCAATAAACCCCGCGTAAATGGTATTAGATCTGTAACTACATCTTTGAGTTGTGACGTTGTGAACACTGGTCTTCCATGTGTCGAGCTGAGCTTCCATAAATCGTAAGTGCATTAGTGTGCGGCCATCCGATAACGAAAGTTGTGCTGCGTCGCTCGTGAACAGCGTATCCTGTATTTGGTCGTCGATCTGCCGCAACGAGATCAAGTGACTGATTGTCTCGTCTGATTCATACTCTCGCTCCTGATTCAGAGATTGAGCCATTTCTGCCATGGAGGGTGTGTGTTTGAGCAAATTTGGCTTCTGTAGTGCAGCTCCTACCCTGGCAGATGTTAATAATGTATACAGAAACCGATAAGAGTAACGTACATTGAGGCGAGATAGTAGCACCCCAGAAAGGCTCTTTGTCGTTCTCGTAGTTCTATTGCTGTTGGTGGTGGTGGCTTGGGTAGTAGCGGAGTTGTGAGGTTCAACGGCTGATAATCTTGGTGCAGTCCAATGTCAAGTGCGAGTCCGATAACGAGGTGATGTAGGAAGAATATCTGCTGCGTTTTATGGCTGAAGACGAAATGGTACCTATCAGGTTTAGCATCTGGCCATTCAACATTGCAAAAGACGGCCTACCACGATAGATACACGAGAACGCTTTGGACTAGTCCAAGTGTCCTTCGAGGCTGAATGATCGTACGATGAGCAAGCTCCGCCCGATATATCGCATCAAGCTTCTTTTGTTGTACGTGGTCTTTCCATGAAGATACTACCATGAGTGCTAGGAAGAGCATCGGCCGTTCCGCGTGCAGATCGATGCTCGTGAGACATTGCGGTATGACAACAAAGGGGAACGTAGTCGACATGTGTCGATACTCGTTCATCAAAATTTCTGCTTCCCCCGACGCGAGGAAATTCTTGATGAGTTCGTCATCGATTGGATCTTCCCGGCGTTTTGTCTGTCTGAAAGGCCTGTCGGGGATCTGGCTGAGAGTTTCGCGGTCCCCAAAACGATGGACACCACGAATACCTTCAAGATACTGGTGATCGGCTTCAGCATTATCGGAAGGCTGATCGGCGTGCGTTTCAAAATGTGACACTATAGGATCGAAAGAGGGTGTCGTCATCCAACTCCCTGGTGCTATTGTTCTTTGTCTTCGCCATATTTCTGCCCTTGTTTCTGGAGTAATAGACGAGGAAGCAGAAGTTGAATCAGACGGGAGCTCATTGTCAGATGCACTTACGAGCTTGGCTACAAGACCATCTATCTTCTGCTCGACTTGCGCAATGCGTCTAAGAAGGGTAAGAATCGAGATTAGGTAGCTTGTGACTGGGGGCGGCTTACGAAGGCGCACGCAACTTCCTCGCTCTCCGAGGTGCGTCGGCCCAGGCGCATTCATTGCCGGATGCAAAGCATCTACGCGATGTTAGCTGGTGCTGGCTGAATTGATCATGACTGGAGATTGAGGACGCCCATAGACACGCTGATTGGATAAGACCTACCTTTGGCACGAACCGGATTGGCTACTTGGCAAACATCGCGTTTTTAGACTCCTGCAGCGTTGACATGCCTGTGAAGTTCGAGCCAGACCCGCTTTCGCAACGGAAAGCCTTTCGTTTTCTTCCATTCCATGAGATGCTGTGTAATGGGAGCGGGAGAAAGAAGGAGGATCTCGTATGTGGGTCTGGACGGACACGGGACGGAATGATCATCGACACTAGTTCCGGCCCACTGACTCAGCAACACTAGCCATTTTCAGCCTCGATGATTCAGGGAATCCTTCACCAAAGCTTCATCATACAAGGAATCGTATCGCGGTATACTAACAATAATTCCATATCCAAGAGGACCCTCATGCAGTGATGAGTTTCATACTCCCACCCTAGGTTACTAGCTCACTGTCGTACTGTCTCACTGTGGGCATCCAACAATGCTACATGTACCTTCCTTCGTCTACTGGCATCTGTCTCTTGCCTGCTTCTCACCCCAATCATCCGGATATGAAGCAACCCCTGTCACGGCTTTTGATGACCTTTAGGGAGCCTCGAACTGCATTTTCGATGCCAAGTTCCAGCCGTACCACAGCGTTGCGCCGATCGTCAGCAGGTTCAAGTGGATGCTCGTTGCATGCGCTCGTGAGAATGATTTGTTCAATATTCTGGTTTCATTGCTTATCGTGCCGGGACGGAGTTGTAGATTCGCATCGCGAGTGGCTACTTTCTGGTTAGCCTTACGCTGGGGGCGCTGTGAGGGACTGTAAAGGCCACTCCTTTTAGGGTCTTAGAAAACAGCTATGCTTAAGCTATACACACCTTGGTGGACCCTTTCGATCACCAAAATCTTAGTTCTCGGTCCGTAAACGACCAGGTTCAAGCCTGCGCTTATTCCAGCAACAGCAAAAGGAATTAAGTTGGCAGAACCCTTCATCAAGGATACCGGTCCGTGAGGCGGAGATGTCGCCGCGACGACCAACAACAGCAGCGATTGGCTTTGGAAGTAGATTGGAAAGACTCGCTTCTGCAAGCTCGTAAAAGCCGATCTAGGCAGCGCCTGTAACGCAACTCTGGTCATGACGAATGTTTGGTAAAGTTCCGTTCCGATCAACGCGGAGTAAGCCAACAGATGGACCGGGGCGGCGGCGGCTGTTGCGAACGCGGAGAGTGACATTCCGTTTTATGGCAAATCTCTCGAAAATATTGATCGGTACGGACGGATAAGGATGCTTTGATCATCGGCGTACAGATTATATTCTTGAGGCGCACTGCTGCCTGGCGCACCTGAGACGGATCGGAAGTCGCATCCCATTTTGCGTCCGTGTCGGTGAGATTGCTCTCCACCTAGGCACTCGGCGTCAAGTAAGCTAGCCAGGAGAGGAATCAAAAGCCCTAATTAATTCTAGGGAATGACTAAGCACATATTTTCATAACACCGCGTACCTTGCCTACTCCAGAGTCGCGTGGATCTTGTGGCGCTGTTGGCGCTCACCGGACATTTCGCAAATCTTTCTCATAATCGCATCTACAATCGCGGATTATTAGCGTCTTCAACTACAGACCGCTGTCTAAGTCTTCTTATTTACGCTTGCCCTTAAAAGTCGTAGCCAGAACAAAGATATTTACAATCGCATTAAGATGGTTTGCTAGAGCCTGTTTAATGAGTCGCTCTACGTCGCAGCGATGCACCCAGCATCTTACCGTACTCGACACTGAGCGCATGTGAGGTTATCTTGCGCCCTTACATGAAATGCAATGCATTTGATGTCGCAATCCGAACAAATTGCTTTAGAAGCTACGCTCGGCCCAAATTACAGCGAGGTTCCTGGCGATCGGCAACGCACCCCGCAATCTTTCCCCCACCGAAGTAGCCGCACGGAAGATCTACAGCCTCAACGTCGAATTGCAGTAAGATTTCCGACCATATGAGCGGCTACAGTGCTCTTCAGAGCATGGAAGATCTCTCGATTATCTAGAAATAGATGAACCTGGGGGAATTCCTAGCATCCTTTCCGCCGACAGCGCCAGGAGCCGGGTACGATGGTTGATACCCAGGCACGACGATGCAAGCAGCATTCTGGGGGGAGATAAAAGCATGGCCTCGCATTTCTGTTGACAGCCTGCAAAGCAACGGAACAACAATATTCTCAGCACCATGCGTTTCGCATCACTATCCATACTTCCGCTCGCCCTTGCAACACCTAGTGCTTTACGTCAAGCAGCCACGAAGCCGATATATTGGCTGCTAGCTGGAGATTCGACAACAGCTACAAATGGAGGTTGGGGAGATGCTTTCCTATCCAAGACCGTTGCACAAGGGTCTTCAGGCACCAACTATGGGCACAGCGGCGCGACAACAGCATCATTCCGCGCCGGGGGTGACTGGGCAGAAGTGATCGGCGACATAGGCACATACAGAGGGGACTATCGGGTCTACGTGACAATCCAGGTGTGTCTCGTACATGGTGTGCAAGAAGAAATGGGCTGACGATGAGTATAGTTTGGCCATAACGACCAAAAAGAAACCTCGGGCGTCTCCATAACGGATTACCGCAACAATCTCGCAACATTTGCTTCTGAAGTTATAAGCTCTGGTGGCACGCCAATCCTTGTCACGCCTCTTACACGTCGTACATTCAATACCACAACCAACCGCGTTATCGAAAATCTCTCAAAGGAGAGTGCTGTTACTATCGACGTCGCCAACTCGAATGATTTGCACTATATCGACCTGAACAAGGCGTCAACCGACTATGTGAATGCGATTGGTCAAAAGGGTGCGGATACGTATAACTGGGGTGAGAATGGCACAACCGGCAAGGATCGGACACATCTAAACCCTTGGGGCGGGGTAGTGTTTGCGAGAATGGTGAGTGATCTATTGGTGGGAAAGTACGAGAGTGAGTTTGCACAGTGGACGGCAGCAAATGAGACCCTCAGCCAGTTAATCGAGGAGGGGAAGGTTGCCTAGGCTGTTGCTTTGTTGGGTTGAGGAGATGGGATTATATCAGTAGAGAAAGAAGTTTGAGGAGCAAAATTCTCCAAATCGCGACCAAAAGTGCTTACGACGGGTTGCTTGAGGTCTACTAGAGCGGAAGACATCGCACGGAATAGTAGCCGATGAGTACATCTCGTTCGACTATTGCTCATATCCCTCCCAATCACGTCCACCCTTAGCCGTCCCTTTCTGCGCATTACTTTCGGACCCTGCAGATTGCGGCTAACACGGCTATCACTCAAAGCAGATATGTTCCATAGTGTGTATAATTGAGTGATGGCTATCAGAGCATAGCCTTTACCGAGGATGGGAAGCTTGAATTCCGGCGCTAAACCATATTTGGACGTTGGCGCGAATGCCAGCTCCTACAAATTAGGCCCGCCAACTGAGGCTCCAGCGTAGGTTCTTCTCTTCCAGAGGTGAACCAATCATTTAAAATGAATTCTCGCAATAAACACGCTGGCAATGAGTCCATAGAGCTCACCAATCTTGATCATGAAGGAAACTCGAAGAGTGCGACTGCACCGGGAGAGGCCACACCTCCAACCCAGTACCCACGCGGCGCACGCCTAGTTCTAATTACGATCGGACTTGTTCTTTCAATCTTCCTCGCTGCTCTGGACTCGACAATTATCGCAACGGCCATACCAAGCATTACTACGCAGTTTGGCAGTATCAGCGATATTGCGTGGTATGGCTCGTCCTATTCCATCACCAACACCGCTTTTCAGTCCGCATGGGGCAAAGCCTATCAATACTTCAACCTCAAAGCCACATTCCTGTGTGCGATAGCAGTTTTCGAGCTCGGGAATATCATTTGTGCCACCGCACCGTCGAGTGAGATGTTGATCTTTGGGCGAATCGTCGCTGGTATGGGTGGGGGAGGTGTCATGACTGGATCCTTTATCATCATCGCGATGACGGCCGGGCCAGAGTACCGCGCTGCGTATATGGGAGTCCTGGGCGTGACTTTTGGATGCGCCAGTGTTGTAGGTCCGCTAATGGGAGGCGCATTGACTGATGGGCCTGGCTGGCCGTGGTGCTTTTGGTGCGTTACAACAAAGGCGCAATGATCATTCCAGAAAAAAAAACTAATCTCTTTCAGGATCAGTCTACCTATCGGATTCTCAGCGGCTCTCACAATGTTACTCTGCTTTAGTAACCCTAGCAAGCCTAAAGACGCGACTCTTGTCGAAAAGATACTCAACTTGGACCTCAACGGCGCTATTCTACTTTCTGGATGTTTCTCATGCTTTGTGCTAGCCATGCACTGGATTGGCATCATGTCATGGACCGGCTCTCGCGTCGTTGGCAGCTTTGCTGGCTGCGCAGCTCTGTTCCTCTGCTTTGCCATTAATGAATGGGCAATGGGCAACAAAGCGATGGTACGAGCCCACCTCTTCAAGAATAAGCTAGTTCTTGCAAACCTCTGCTACGTGTTCTTCCTAGCGGGCGCGTTCTTCCCACTCATGTACACATTACCGATCCAGTTTCAATCCGTCAACAACACTACGGCCTCGCAAAGCGGCGTACGTTTGATCCCTCTTGTCATGGGTGTTTCGGTATTCACCATGATATCGAACGGCCTGCTGACCTTTTGGCGTCACTACAAGCCTTTCTTCCTGGTCGGTGCGCTCTTCACTATAGCCGGCAATGCGAAGATCTATACATTGGATGCCAGCACCCCAAGCAAAGACTGGATCGGCTATGAGATTATGACAGCAACCGGGGTCGGTCTCGCCCTACAGATCCCCATGATTTCTAACCAAGCATTGGTTCCTGCCGTCGATCTAGGGGCTGTTACCGCCATGACGCTATTCATGGAAAATGTTGGTACCGTGTTGTTCCTCGCATCGAGCGAGGCGGCATTCACAAACGGAATGCTGTCAAGCTTGGCGCGCAACCTCCCGGAGGTCGATGCGAGAGTGGTGCTGGATGCTGGCGCGACGCAAATTCGCAGCCTGTTTTCGGGCAACGAGCTGGAACAGGTTCTTGTAGGATACCTGGAGGGATGTAAAACGAGCCACATCATTGCTGTGGTCTGCGGGGCGATGGCTGGAGTGACCAGTCTAACGAATGCGGGGCCTGCAGCTGTTCGAGAAGTAAAATTGAGACTGAGCAAGAGCCATGAGCGATAATTGATCTGGTGTGTGGAAGTTCAACATTTCGGATAACCTTTCAACGTAGAACCGGGCTCAACGCCTGAGAACCTTGTCGGCTCAAGACTCACATATCGGAAGCGTATTCTCTAATGGATAGGGTCATTGTAGAGTAATCCAATATTCCTAGCGCGTCGAGCCGGAGGACGGAAACACTGCATTAGTGCGCGTTCATTTCTTACTCTTTTCGGGTGGCTTGCGACGCTACACTGATCCATCAAGACCGAATACAAGACGACTTGGTTTCCTCCCGTTCATTCAAAAAGAGATTTGTCGTGTCCAGAGTGAGAAGCTCCCCACACAACGGCGGATGGGCTGTGCGCGTGGGTGAAAGTTCACGGGGCAGATGACGTGGAGCAAGGCACTAATCTGTTTTGATCGTAGCGCTGTCATCACGAGCCATGACCGTGCGCAAGGCGGCGACTCGGTCAGCGGCGCGCTTATCATAACACCTTCAACTCGTGCCCTTCCATCTCTCCTGTAATGCTCACAGATCATGCTATATCAAAGTCCATCTCATAATGCTCGAGGCAGGTCCTCACGCTCTCTTTTCGCTATCGGAATCCTCGCGCAGGTCGCCCTTGTTGCCGGTATCTTTTGGGCCTATACCGCTTACAGCAACCCGCGTGGGCCCACGGCTTTAGCGGATGCGGCAGCTATCACCGCCCCAAGGCCAAATGGCTTCACGTTGCGACATCTCATAGATCACGGTGCTGGCCAGCCTGGGCCGCGCACGCGAAGATACGATGTCACCCCCCAGCGGTTCGCGACTGCTGGTGTGAATTCTCGCGTCGGACCCTTCACCATCAAGACAGCACCAGTAAGAATAGAAAGGCCATCATATAACGATTTCGATGCCCAGATACCCATGTCACCTACTTGGATGGCTGAAGACGTACCAGGGCCGGACGTTCAAGATAAGGAGACAGTCATCAGTTTTGCGAATATGTCCGAGGATGCTTACAAGGTCGGACGTGATGATCCCGGATGGATGAATGTGGATGAACAGTATAACTCCTCCGTTCCGTTCGGTTGGGATGACAGCGGCATCCGTGGTCACGTGTTCAGCGACGACACAAATTCCACCATTGTGCTGGCCGTCAAAGGAACGACGGTAGCCATGTTTGAGGGCAATGGTACTTCTGTGCACGACAAAGAAAACGACAACCTCTACGGATCTTGTTGCTGCGGCCAGGGCGGCACTTACCTTTGGCGCAAGGTGTGCGACTGCCAAACAGGTACCTACACCTGTGACGAACAGTGTGTCAAAGACGAGTTGCGCAGACCGAACAGGTATTACGCCGCTACCCTTGAGCTTTACGAAGAGGTTATCAAGCTGTACCCGGACGCGAACATCATCACAACAGGACACAGCTTAGGTGGAGTTCTCGCTTCCTTGATCGGTCTCCAACATGGCATTCCCGCTGTGACGTTCGAAGCTTATCCGCAAGCCTTGGCAGCCAAACGCTTGGGGCTTCCAGCTGCTGGCGACGTTGCTCCACTCCGGAAAGATACTGGTGGCTTCCACTTTGGTCATACAGCTGATCCGGTCTATATGGGTACCTGTAACGGAGCCACGAGCTTTTGCTCGATCGGTGGTTATGCATTCGAAACGCTTTGTCACACCGGGAGGAAGTGCGCGTACGATGTCGTCAAGGATTGGGGCTGGAGACAGAATACACAAACTCACAGCCTAAGGTACGCCATTGACAACGTGTACATGAAGTACGACAAAGCGGCAACATGCCAAGAAGAAGATGTCGGGTGCATCGATTGCTACTTGTGGAAGTTCGAAAACGGTACCCACGCGAAGCCAACGACGAGCTCAACAGCAACAAGTACAATATCTTCCAGGACACGGACGGAGACGTGCAAAACTCCCGGATGGTGGGGGTGCCGGGATGAAACAACTACCATGATGTCGACGACATCGTCCAGTTCATCAACAACAAGCACGAGCACTTGCCAAACTGTAAGTCCTTGGATATTTCCTCCCTCATGCATTGCTGACTATTGTAGCCTGGATGGTTCGGTTGCAAAGATAAGACGACTGCTATCACTATTACTGCAACTGCAACTACTACTACGTCAAGTGAACCAACCACTACGACATGCACGACTAAAGGCTGGTTTGGAAGGTGTTTGGACGATGATCCGGCAACGACAACGACTGCCATGGAAGCACATGGTTACTGGCGAACACCAGTGATGGCAACTCAGACATCCTCGTAACTTGGCATTACCTGGTATTTGGTGGCATTATGGTCTTGAGGATATACTCCATCAACCGGCTTCACGGTAGCAGATTGATTTAGTCCCTCTTGCTCCAATAGATTCGTGGCGTTACGCTATCTCTATTCTATTCCGTCGCCGACAACCATCTTCCTTTCCGATGCATTAACTTCTGGATACCAGCACTGATGTGGAAATTAGCCTACTGATTGATGCATGACTCGATGCATCATCTCCTTCCCGATTCATCGAGCGCTAACCCATCTCTGAAATGGGACCCACCGTGGCTCCAGGCAGCCGTGGGTGGACGGAGTAAGCTTTATATAGCTCCAGCCTACGCTCAACTAAACACTCCAGACATTGCCCATAATGCTTGACTTCAACTTTCATCTCGTCACTCCTCGTCTCTTCGTATCGCATTTCAACCCCGCAAAACGATGCCCATTGCGACTTCGTCCACGAGCTATTCTTCAATACGCGTATTGCACAAGAGTTACCACCAGCCGAACTCGAGAAATCCAAGTCCGTGGCGCCACGCGAGACAGGGAGAAAGTTCATCGCAGATAGTATTGAAAAGATGGAGAAAACCGGCTACGGACGCTACTTGATTTCACTGAAACCCCTTGAATCACCCGGGGCCTCTTCCCCCCAAGACTCCGAAGTCGAGTTTTCCCAAAGACACCCCCTAGAGCCAATAGGCCTTGCCTCCATGCAATGTGGACGCTTCCCATCCGCTCCGACCATCCCCGACGTCGGCTTCGGTCTCCTACCTCGCTACCATGGGAAAGGCTATGCCACGGAAGCTGCAGAGCATCTCATGAAGTGTTTTGAAAGAGAGAAAGGTCAGGAACAGATCTGCGCTTTTTGCAAGTCGGATAACGAGGGAAGTAAAGCTGTACTCAGGAGGTTGAAGTTCGATGAAAGGGGGTTGCGCGAGGTGAATGGCATCGTCGAGAGTGAAAAGCTGAAGGCCCTGGTTTGGACGAGAGGGGTTGGGTGGAAGCAAGGTGTGCTGGAGAAGTATGGATTATAGGATAGTGATGGTGCGCTGGAGATGCATATCCCTTATGCGCATATATTCCGCTCGTGGCCGCTCTTTCCTATCTCAATGATTCGCTTACGTTGCTTGGTCAGTACCGAGTTTGACCGCGTACCGTGCCCGTGCACCTGACGCCCGGATTCGGCTGACGCCTGACGAACACCAAACCACAAGACAAGAGACTAACTTCAACGCGCCACAACTCTACAATCATAGCACCTATCGACGATGCGATTGTATATTTAGAATGGTAAGAACTAGGAGAGCGACTTTTGTACGAAAAATGTGCAGCTAAGTTTGGTGTTGTAGCGTCTATACTGCGGCGAAGATATAAGGGCAGTTAAGGATCCAGGGAGACCAAAACTGTAAGGGGCAGTTATAGGCAATAGTATTTGCTTCACACTGCAAAAGAATAGTGGAGGATGGCTCTGTATTGCTACACTAGGTAGGGTAGTAGTAGGAGAGAATAATTCTTGTCCGTCTTCCCCTGCGCAAAGCGCAGATTAAGAGCAGGTACGTTGGCCAAGGCGCAAGTGCAAGAAGCAAACATGTTGGGACCAAATCCTTCCAACTGCAGGCCTTCGGCCTGGGTGTTACAGTTCTAATATACTGTTACAAACAACAGCAAGTCGAATCCTTCGAGAATCTGCGCGCAAGGTTGCCGGAGTACGGAAAGAGACACGCCCGACAGTCCAGAGCTCACCCTAGAAAGGGAGGATTGGCAAAATCTCGCCTCGTGAGATAGCAAAAATCTACGAGAAGGGCCCTTTGTCACGAACCTCCAGGGCGAAGACGCAGCCACAGGCAGGCCAGCCACCGGAGACCTTATGGGATCCCGCCGGTCCGTACTAGCCATAACCACGTGACAGGGACACGTGATGTAGGTATATATTATCTCTCTAGAAGCCTTAATTGCTCCTTAAAGGTTCGTCTTAATATAAGCCTATACCTATATTTTAGCACCTGTTCAAGAACTCCTCACATGTATATGGTGTTCGGCGGAGCACGAGGTTTCTCCGGGCATGAGCTGTCCGTGCACGTTACGCAGTCAAACTCGGTACCACAACTAACGTCTTCCCCCACTCAGCGGGCCACACCAGTCAGTGGGCTGCCCCCACCAAAGCTGACGCGACGTTTAACATAACAACGACAATGCCACCATAACGACGTCTTCGACAGACTTCTCGTAAAGGTAGAGTTCTTCTAGTATCTCGTGCGCTTTAAGAAAACCGCGTAATAAGCTAGCGCTGGGCTGTCTTATTATTTGATGCTCTGCGAACGACGCTCTAATGCCGCCTCTAAGGTATCTAGCCTCAAGCTATTACTAACGCCTAAAAACGGAAGCTCTCTTCTGTCGAGAAGTAGTTTCTCGTTTAGTGGATCCTAGACCTTGATCGACGAGGCTTTCCGCCCTAGTTTATCGACGTACGACGAATGGCGGACGCTCTGCTTGCTAGCCGCGGCCAGGATCCACCTCCTCTACCTGTAGGCAAGAACTGGGTGTCGCGCTTTGTTAACAGCCAGTCTGAACTACAGACAAAGTGGAACAGGAAGTTTCATAGCCAGCGCGCTCGCTGCGAGGATCCTATCGCTATCGCAGCGTGGTTTAAGCTTGTAGAGAAGGCGCGCCAGGCGTACGGCATACAGGACGTAGACATCTATAACTTGATGAGACGGGATTCATGAGGGGCGTCGCGGCTACGTCTAAGGTTGTCACGAGCTCAGACACAGTAGGTCGAGCTACTGTTGTACAGCCAGGTAATCGAGAGTGGGCTACAGCGATTGAGTGTATCAACGCGTCTGGCTGGTGTCTTCCGCCGTTCGTGATCCTGTCTGGTAAGCAGTACTAGGCTAGCTGGTACTATCACATCCTACTAGACTGGGTACTCGCAGTTAGCGACAATGGTTGGACGATAGATGAGCTCAGCGTAGAGTGGGTAAAGCACTTTAACAGGCATACCACGTCTCGTACGCGTGGAGTCTACCGTCTCCTTACCCTCGACGGCCATAGCAGCCACGCTACGCCTGAGTTCGACCAGTACAGCACAGAGAACAAGATCATCACTCCCTGTATGCCAGCGCACACGTCGCATCTACTCCAGCCGCTTGACGTAAGCTGCTTCTCTCCGCTTAAGCGCGCGTACGGTCACGAAATCGAGGAGCTCGCCCGCCAAGGCGCCTACCACGTTAACAAGGTAGACTTCCTCACGATCTATACACGGATCCAGCCAACAGTATTCACGCAGCAGAATATCCAGACCAGCTTCCAGGCGACAGGGCTTACCCCTCCCTGCCCAGACTGCGTGCTATCGTCGCTCACCGTCGTCCGAACGCCGTCTCCACGAGTGACAACAGCAGACAATAACATCGCATGGACAGCAGAGACACCGCGTACAGTAGCGCAGCTTCAGCGGTAGGCTCGTCACGTACAGGACCTACTTCGTCGCCAGTCACAGAGCCCAACAAGCCAAGCTATCCGCCAGCTTGTCAAAGGTTGTCAGCTTGCGATGAACTCAGCAACTATACTCGCAGAGGAGAATAGGAAGCTTCGTACGGCTAGTCAGCGCCAACAACGTAAAAGAGACCAGCGGCGTCAGTATATAGCTCGTGGAGGTGTCTTCGAGGCTCAGCAAGGCCAGCAGCTCGCTATAGCGGCAGAAAGGGTGGTCGCGGAGGTTGAACAAGCTCTAGCTACTCAAGGACGTCAGTGCGCACCACCAATGTGTAGCAAGTGTCACGTTCAAGGACACACGCGGACTCAATGTAGACAGTAATGGACTACCTTACTGTAAAATCTAGCTTTATTATTCTATATGGTTGTTGAGCTATCGCGCAAAAGGCGGCTTCAGGTTTGGTGGGGTGGGCCACTGACTGATCCGGGCCACTTACTGATCCCGCACGTTAAGTCTCGGCCTACTACACCCATCTCCAGCTAGTACTTCCTAGCGCCGCCGCTTACACGACTAACCGACGAGTTGCTTCTCCATGTTCTCTCTAATACAGATACTTCTGATAAGACGTCGCTTACGCTGGTCACTCGAGGATTTTGGGGGCCAGGCCAAGAAGCACTGTATCATCGCCATTGTCGACAGTGAAGTCAGATCAAGTTCACTCTTTCTCACTGCATGTAAAATCAAGAAATTCATGTTATAATGGAAAACAATAGATTACTATCGGTAGAGACAGTCGAGCCCAAGAAGCTAACTAACACCAACTCATCCAAGAGGAATGCTTCTCAAGCAGCGAAGCATCTCAGCACACAATGATACAACCAGGCCCAGATTCTCCATGGAGATACCCCTTGGAAGAAACGAAGACTTCCATCTAGCACTTGGCCTTCTGTAAAGGAACATTAGTATTTTCTGATTGCACCGCAGATGGGATTGTGACTTACGCAGTCCTTGAGGCAAGTAAGCTGCTCAAGAGCCAGGACGGTGGAGTTGCAAGCGACATCGCACTGAATATCGAAGTTAATAAAACGGTGGAGTAGATATTGGTAGAGGGAAACTTACAGCAGCGTCGCACAGCTTGTGTCCGAAGCCACGCTCAGAGACCTTCTCAGCGACCTCGGCAGCAGGAGCAGGCTCGGCGTCACGAGGGATGATGTCGAAAGGGGGAGCATCGCAAGCAGCGACGCAGGCCGGGGTGGCGAGACCAAGAGTACCGACGGTCTATAGCAAGCTCTAGTTAGTAGGAGGTTCAATGTCATGAGGAATTTGCTTACGCAAGCAGCCTTGCAAGCGTCCTGGCAGATCTTGAGAGGAGTGCCAGTCAAGGTACCGCAGGAGCGCTTGGTGATGGCCTCGGGGGCAGGAGCGGCCTCCGCGTCGCGGGGAATGATGTTGATGGGGCCAGCATCGCAGGCAGCCTTGCAGGCCTTGCGGCCGATACCAAGGGTACCGATGGTCTAAAGCGAGTTATTAGCAGGAGGTTTAAAGCATACGCTTGAGAGGATGCCTTACGCAGGTAGCCTTGCAGGCGTCCTGGCAGATCTTGAGAGGAGTGCCAGTCAGAGTACCGCAGGTACGCTTAACAATGGCATCGGGAGCCGGGGCGGCAGAGACTGCGAAAGCAGCGGAAAGGATAAGGACGATGGTGCTGAACTGCATTTTGAATGAGTTGGTTGGAGTTGGCTGGTTCTTGGGAAAAGAACGAGGGGTGTTGGTAAAGACTGGCGGTTGTAGTGCGAAGAGATGCTGATGCTGATGAGGATGTTTCTTTCAACACTGAAGAGGATGCCCTATATATACCTTTCTTGAGAGAGGACACAGCTTGACTTGAAGCCGTTGGCATCCGCCTGAGATTGCTCGCTATCACAATGTCCCGGGTTTAGGCCCAAAGTGTCGTTCGTGTGTGATTGAAGCACTTCGGTGCACCGTAGATGCCCCGTGTATAATGCCGTGACACTAACAATATACGGAGATGGAAACCGGTAGGGCAGTTACATAGCTGCCCCGTATGACACCAGACCAGTTCTAAGGGATGTATCATTATGATGATCGCTTGGGCTGATTAGCAGAAGCTTGATAATGTTAAGTGATATCCCAATGCCAAAGTACAGTGCACGAGGCATTGGAATTTGTCCAGTATGCGGGAGAAGCAACATCAATTGGGTGAGTGCCTGAATGAGATGCTAAGATGGGGATCTACTTACTCGTATACTAGACAAGTCTAAGGATGACCGGCATACATTAGCTAGTCGGTGTATCTTACCCTTGCCACCGTGTCAGAAACGCCAGAAGAACATGCGACTAAATGATTTCGACAAAGGGACTTCGAAGGATCCAAGGCAGTAGTCTCGTTTCGATCCATTGATCGACTGTCTAACTCACTTCAACGGCTCCAGAGGCTTTGCTGAGAGACGCGGCAGATGTTACAAGCTCACCACAGAATCAATATGCACGTTAAAGAGCAGAGCAGCAAAAGCGAGCCGGAATCTGAACCTGAAGCGGCAATATTAAACTAGTCGTACGAAGGTCTCAACGCCGAATCGTGCCGTCGCCGTGAGTCGATATTGCAGTTTCGGCGTCGGAATATTGCTCTTCTAAGACCCAACTATAGTCCACGTGGTGAGCGCGACGTTTGATGGGCATATCAGATCGAGGTTCAATATACCGCTAGGCTCGGCCGTCACAGGGCGGATTAGAACTGTCGTATCATCCCAGCCCATCCCGAGGCACTACTATTTTAGTAAGGTCTTAAAACAATGATGAGGGCCTCAGATACGAGCCACTAGAAACGGTCTCATCCAGACGTGAGGGATTTGAAATTCCCGGTTCCCGGATATTTCATGCGTACCATGCTAGCAAACGGGATCGAAATCAATCAGACTGGCTCCTCGTGTACCTGACTGAGCGTTTATTCGGGGAAGGCTGGTCAGGGCCTCACGTGTCCGCTCGAATAGTAAATCACATTGGCGATCGGTTCCACGTCCGCGCTTCCCGTTACCGAGAACGGCCGGCCAGTGCTGACGTAAATTAACTGGGGGGTCGGAGGGCCGGAGAGTTGTCGGAAGAGCGCAACCGCAGCGCTACAGCTTCCAAGTACAGCCCACGATGTGTTACGCCCTGTCTGATGAAGCTACTAGGGCGCCCTGGTGCCGAAAATCTCACCGTGCGTCATTCGCGCTGCATGCGTCGCCCTAAGAGTGAAACTGAATGTGACTGCTGCAGGGCATTGTTTCAAACCACCCGCGACCAAGCACGTCACTTTACAGGAGATCCAAATTCATTCTTACATAGTGCATTCTTTGCGCAGGTGAACTGGAGCAGTCATACTCTACCTCGGTAGGAGTAGGGAAGGTCGAACGCCTCCACACTCAACACAGGCCACGAAGATCAGCCGGCTGATTGCTTGAGGGAAGATCTACGGACAAGACAACACGCGTTGTCGTACCAAGCTTTGGACAAGAGTGCTTAATCGGACAGAAAGCTTAACATACTCTATACACACGGGAATTCTGGGATTTGGGAACTGAAGCGTCGGCCAGGAAGGGGGGCGTGACAGGGGTTTCGTTGTTAATTGGAACCGGCGAATAGGGTCGGGCCGTATACTGGACATTTGCTGAAGCTAGTAAAGCCACAAAGAGACCGAAGCGTACCAGCCATTGCATTGTTGCTTTGGAGCCGTCTAGTTGAGCATCTTCAATGTTGTATTTTGTTAGGTTTGTGTTCACGATAGATCCAAGCACTGGATACCTTGTTGTTGATTTTGGCTGCCTACCAGCAAGCCAGCTGACAGATGCGGCCCGATTGGAATACAATCACTGGTTGAAAATCGTACACCAAATTGGGATTCTGGAAGCTACCTAGGTAGTATTAGTGAGCTGATTCCTTCGTCAAGCGGATGATGACCTCTTCATCTATTTCTAAACTAGAGCAAACCTCGAGGCTGTACCGAAGATTACCCCGTCACACTTGCTCGATGAATCCAGCAAGATCTACCGTAAGGCGTGTTTGCACCAGGTCATGTGGCGTCATTGCCCGTATGGCTTACTATTTGCGGCCTTACTCTCGGGAGAAAACCACGTCAGCCACACTCGAACGACGACATTAGCCTCTAGAGATGTCACGTTTCTCTTTACTTATAAATTTCCGTCCAACACTGCTCCAGTTGGACATCAATTCAAGCTCCAGCCACTTTCTAAGCATTGAACTCCCGATTTGAGCTTTTTTCAACAGCAATCCCGTCGAAACTCTTACAACCACATTCGTCTCTTCATTCACCCCCAGTGTAGCCTTCAGTCATGTCGGCACTCGCAGCCATCCGATCGTTGCGTATCTCTCAGGGAATCTTTACGGCCGTGAACCTGGGTCTGGCAAGTTATCGTCAGTCAGAGAGTCTCTGCACGGTCTTGAATGATGGCTAACTCATAGAGTCTCCACAGTGACCAACGAAGTGGCCCACTCGACTAGCAGCGTAACAGTCTCCCTTGTAGCTGCATGTGTCTCTATCGTAAGCGCGCTCTGCGCCCCTAGTGCAAGCAGCGTTGTCTCGAAAAAATGTACGTAAAGCCATCTCTTGTTTTTGTTACACTGCTAACTTTACACAGCGTCGAATCTCTACTTTGCATTCGCAGTAGACTGGGTCGCCGGCTTCTTCAATTTGTTGGCTTTGGTCTCCCTCGCAATATTCGTGAAAAAGTCATCTTACTGTCAAGAGACAGTATGCACAGTGGCAAAGGCGAACACCGTGCTTACAGCCTTCAACTTTTCCAACTGGGTAGCCACAGCAACCTATCTGGGTATTCAGATTTCGAAGTTGTCAGTCGACACCGCCGAAAGTGTACCAGCCATGGGTAAAGTACGTCTTTAGACCTTGATCCCTCTTCCTCAAATCCCGTCCCTGCCTTGAGCGGTTCCGGTCGAGGGATGTGTGGTTTATGAATTTAACGCAAGACGCGCGAGAAGGCGTTGACGTTTCAGACAGAGGAAAACTGGATGAGTGGAGCGTAGCCCTTACGTCGTGAGGCTATGCGACGATCTTGTTGCGTGCAGCTTCGGCGAGTCTATTTAGCTTTTAATGAATGAATGCTGGTGACGTGGTTTCGGGGCATCATAACAGGGGCGAAAAAGTCATTGTGGCGGCTTGGCGATCTGACGTCACGCTTTTGGTCCCCCAATCTTTCTTTTTGTAGGATATCAGTCTGGAATAAAATAATTTCAATACAATTGCGATCGGCTCATTTCGCGAGCAAGATTCGTGCAGTAATTTGTAGTCAAGAAGTGATGATTCGCCGTAATTCATCAGCACCTGCGAACCGATCAAGACACCCGCATTACAGCCTTTCTTTTGTATATCATGATACTGCTTACCGCCCGGCTTTCTAAACGTAATATCTGTAAAGTATTTGCATCACCCACTTGTTAACGCAGCCAAGCAATCCCATCACACTACGCACCCTCACCATCCCTCAAATCCACCCAACACTTCGTAACCCTCTGCTTCGCCAGCCCAAACGGCTTCCCTCCCTCCTCATCCTCAAAAGTCTCGCACTCAAACTCGCTAACCACGGTGCCCTTGAACGGCTCCTGCGCCCCCTTGGTCCAAAGATGCGTCACAGCATCCGCAATGCACTCAATCTGAATACCCCTATACCCCATCGCCTTTGCTTCCCGCTGCAGCCAGCGCGCCGTCGCAGCCATAATACCCTCGCCCTCGTAGTCATGGCGTGTAGACGTAGCATTGCGCATCAAGATCTGGCCCGGCCCCGTCGGTTTCCAATCTTTAGGGTCCCGTGGATCCAGCCTCTCGAGCGCGCCGTATAAAATGGGGAACTCGGGCCAGGCGGCGAGTAACGGCTGGAGTTTCTCCGGGTCGAGGGGCGTGAAACCATCGTAACTCAATGCTATGCTTACGAGTGGGAAATCCATCTGTTGCAACAATCTCATTCCTTCTGCTTTTCTCCCTTGGCTTTTCTCGACGCTGTTTTTAGCAGTTTCGCTGGCGTCCCAGAGCAGTGTGCCGCCGGTTTCTTTGGCTTCGGCGGTCTTGAACTCGTACTCTGTGTCGAAGACGCCGTAGGAGAGGCCCGAGTCGATTTGGTGTCGTACGAGATACTCTAGTTTGGGGCTTCCTTCGACGACCCAGTGCCCGACTATGAGGTCGGGCCAGATGTCCTGCCAGATGCTTGCATGAAAGCCGTGGCTGTGGGCGAGGATGGCGGTTGCCCAGGAGAGGTGGACGGGTTTAAGTTTGCGGATTTCATATCGGGGCTTCAACGAAGATGGATTGGAAGGTGTAGGAACGCGAGGATTTGTTAGGTTCGACATTTTGGGCAAGTTGAGGTCGTGGTGATACTGATGCTAATACTGATGCAGGCTGATGTTGAGAACAGGTATGCGAATTTTGCGAGTGACTACACACGCCTCTTTAATCTCCGGGAAAATCGCACAACGATCGACGACGGCATAGCGCTGACTGTACCTATAAAGGATAAAATGTGACATCCAAGTAAACGGTGGACCTGAGTTACTCACAAAACCTGCACGCTAGAAAAAGCAGTCGTTAAGGCCTTCCAAGGTTTCGCGCCAATCTACGCAACTTTACGAAAATGCTATGCACCACGCAACGAGAGCTGACGGTCTTATCTCCGCCGATCGCATTACTACAGAGACAGTGCACCTAAGACTCAATCAATCACGATTGGCATTGAGTGCATCCGCTATTGTCTCGATCAAAGGACGTGATGTGCTCTACCTGGCTACGCGGGGCAACTAGGCAGCAGCTAGTACGCGCATGCATGCAGGTAAGCGCAACATGGTGCACGCATCAGCTGCATTTGGTGTATATTATCCCTGCATTAATTGTTGGTACTGCTGCCAAGGATGGGCCAAGAATCTCTGATAAATGATGGGTCACGGGACGGAAGGGCTAAGGATTTCGTCCCGTCGTTAGAACTTGGAGGAGCTCCTATTGTGGGCACCAGTGGAGCCATCATGTTGTTTCTTTCGCACATCAATGAGTACCAGCTAATTGTCTATGTTCACGCGCAGGGAGAACTGGTACGCAGTCGATTCAGGGCAGTTTGCTGCTAATATCTCACATTTGCCCTTTGCCTTCTTGTAAAAGCCTGATACCCTGTTCCTTGAGTTTGAACTTCTGTATCTTTCCGCTCGCAGTCTTGGGATAAGTATCCACCCAAAAGACGAATTTGGGTACTAATCTCAACGTCAGCTTCTGTCGCGTCTCCAGTCTTGGCGTTCACTTACCCAGGTGATGACTTAGCTTCTCCCTGACCCAACTCCTCACCTCGTCCGCTGTTACTGCTCCTTTTTTTCCAGCATGTCTTACTATGAAAGCAGCGACGACCTCACCGTATCGCTCATCCGGCAGTCCGACAACACTGACTTCGCTGACCGCTGGATGAGCAAAGAGACAATTCTCGACCTCTAGTGGGTGAATGTTCTCTCCACCCTTGATGATCAAATCCTTGATTCTTCCAGTGATTTTAATATAGCCTTCTTCGTCCATAGATGCTTCATCGCCGGTGTGCATCCACAAAACACCATCCTGGTCTGGCCGAAGTACCTCTTCTGTGCGCGCTGTGTCGCCCCAGTAGCCCTTCATCAATAAATAACCCGAGACGGCTAATTCACCGCGTTGGCCTACGTTGACGGTCTGCGACCAGTCTGAGGCATTGACAATCTTGGCGCGCACATGTGGGAGAAGACGGCCTACGCTGTCGATGCGCTTCTCGATGGGATCGTCTGTAGTCGTCATGGCTGAGACGGGGCTTGTCTCGGTCATACCGTAGCAAATTGTCAGCTCGGTGAGGTTCAGATTCTTGTGTAGCTTTCGCATGAGTTCGGCGGGAATGGCGGAGCCAGCTGCGATGCCAGTTCGCAGGTATTGGAAACCTTCATGGGGTATGGCACCATTGGCGAGGAGCTCGAGCTCTGCCACAAACATGGTCGGAACTCCATAGAGAGCAGTACACTTGTACTCGCGGACAGCTTCGAGGGTGGCGAGCGCGTTGAATGCCTCGGTTGGGAAGACGATTGCACTACCGTGCGTGGCCGTGGCCATGTATCCGAGGATGCATCCAAAGCAGCTATGACAAGTTAGACTGCGTAGGGTTCTCAGCTCATGATCGGACTCACTGAAAAAGCGGAGGCGGGCAGCACACGACGTCGTCTGTCGTCAGTAGCATTCTATCACCAATGCTGTTACCATTGTTCAGAATACTCCTGTGGCTCAAGCACGCGGCTTTGGGCATGCTCGTAGTACCCGATGTGAATTGGATGTTTACGATGTCGTCCGGATGTAACCCTTGATCCCCCACGCTACTGCCTTGGTCACCATCTTCCACCACATTCTGATATCTTCCCAAGCTCTTGTATTCGTCTAGGTTCATCCTTCCTTGTGCGTTGTCCACTAGTATGACGTTCTTCAGCGAAGGGACAAGTTCAGATTCTAGCGTCGAGCCGGCGAGGTTGGGTATCAAGTGCGTAAGCAGTGGGATGTTGGAGCGTGGGTCTTTGCGAGGAAGGTTGGTCTCCGCGCCTATTATGAGATGGGCGGCATCTAGATGGTTGACAGCGTTCAAGACTTGTGGCGCGTTGAAGGATGGATTGAGTGGTACCTATGCGACCGTTAGTCCCAGCTTTGGTTGATGTGCCGATTTCTGCATACCAATATTGCCCCTAGTTTGAACAATGCGTAGGTGAGCTCCAAGCAGTCAGCGGCTATCCTCGCGAGTGACTAAACAACATACAGTCGCAAACTCAGCATTGTTGCCCAAGCTCACGGCAACCCTGTCACCCTTTTTCACGCCCAGATTCTGCAACCCTCTTGCGAGCTTGTTTGAATCACGATCGAGGGCATCGTACGTCAACCGTATGCGCTGGTGGTGAGATATGACCCTGCATGAGGTTTAGCCAACGTGCCGTCGGAAGGAATTCGGAACGCAAAGGCACGCACGCGTCACGGTCGCCATACTGCCTGACGACACATGCAAAATGCTGCGGAACAGTCTGCTCGAGTAGTGGGGGCTGTCAAAGTGTTAGCAAACGGAGCTATGAGCTACGGGGAGCTCGGAACGCGCCTCGGTAGGCCCAACGCTGTATGCTTGTGTAAGGAGGCCTCTCCGTGCGCTTCGAATGGTTTTAGGGGACCTTGCGGCACGAGCAGCAAGTGTCCGAAGCATCTTCGACTGAAGAAAAATGCATCAAAGACGCGAAAATAAAACCCGACATGGTGCATTCGTCAGTGTGGAGGTGAGGAAGCTTAGTGTGGGCTACTTCGGAATTGAGCCGCGGGTCGGGCTCCAGATGTTGCGGGGTAGCTTCGAGGAGCTATGCGGCTGTCGTCGGGACGGGAGCTTCGGGAGCTTTAGTGTCGGGGATGATCCCCGGTCGAAATCCGGACCTTGCATGTAGTGCGATGCATGTTCTGCATCACTAGACAACGAAAACCTTGTTAACAGACGTGAGATACCCCGAGGAGACGCATACAGAAGACGAGAGAAATGAGGACCAGGGCCAAGTTCGCGCTAGCTACATAAACATGAGGTGCTTCCAAAACTCCAATGACACCGTGAATGCTATCGTTACACTGTCTCATGATCCAACGGCTACCGCTCGAATTCAAGGACCTTCCTGCTGGCGTCGCTTGCTGACCGATTTCTCCCCGGCTTGATTTCCTCGCCCGTACGTGTTGGTGAGAGAAGGTCTGGAGGGGGTGCTTCACCCTTTGACGCGCCTACATCCACCGTTTCCGCGCCTTCGAGGAGATCAAGGTCCTTCGCATCGACATCTTCCTCGTCTTCTTCGTCCTCTCGGCCGTGCTTCGCTTCCTTATCCAGCTCCTTTTGCGCTTCATCATATCTCCTTCGGACTTCGGTGGCGACCCGCATTCCATCATTGACAATGTTGTCAAGCATGCCTCGGAGTCCTTTGCCAGGTGGCACGACCCCCACTCCGGCACCGCCAACAACACCGCCTAGACCTACACTAGCTCCACCCTGTTTTCCAGCATTAGCAAACGTGGTCAAGTTGTGGAAGCTAGAGGCCGAAGGTAGTGTCTCGTCTGCGAGGCGGAAGGAAGATGAGAAGCCGACTTCGAAAAAGTTCAGTAATGCTTCGTCGGCCAGAATGACCATTCGGAACGTAGGCAGGGTAATATGTAGGGGCTTGTTGGGGTCTAACGCCAAATTGGCCGTCTTTGCTTTCTCGTTCCGTTCCGCAAGGTCCGAGTCTGTCGTGTGATTTGACGGTGCGGGTGACATCGGGTTTTGGTCTGACTTTTCGGATTTGGCTGACTTGGCTTTGGGTGTGCCAGGCTCGGAACCAAAATCTATGAGGTCATCTTCTTCGTCATCGCCAATGGCAAAGTTGTCGACATCTTCCTTGACTTGGTCGACGTCGCGGTTTGATTGGTTCGAAGGGTGGTCGGGGTCTGCGTATTCGAAGCAGTTACGGATGAAAGCAGACACGCTGCTCAGGAACTGCTCATCGCGCCCAACCCGTTCTGGATTGGCCTCGGAGCTAATGTCTAGGGAAGAAGCGGCAGGGCTTGGGTCGTGAACTCCTCTTCGAGACAGGAAAAGAAGCGCTTCTGATATCCTCAAAATGCCCTCACGGTCAACCCTGCCGTCGCCGTCATCATCGTAGAGCTCAAAAAAGTAGCTAATGTTCGACATGATGTCCTTGGTTCCTTTGACATGAGCAAAGCCTGTGACGACGTTCTGCAGTGACAGCGAGTCCGACATGTCGACATCCCAGCGTCGAAACAGTCGTTGCATGAACTCGTGGTCCGCTGGCTCTGGGCCTGATCCCCATGGAGACATTGGCGGTTTTCTCCGCATGCTGTTGCCAAAGTATGAGTGGGAAGATTGATTGCCGTTAGCTTCTGGTGGTGAGCTTGGCGAGTCGGTGATGGCCCATTTCGCAATGCCTGAGGTTATTAGCAAGCATACTAGTAGACGCCGCAAACAACTTACCAGCAAGGAACTCCCTAAATGCATCATAGTCCATCTGTGTAGGACTAGGCCCTAGCGCCACCCGCCCTTTCTCCGCGTTACCAGAGATCCCGGTGACCACTTCAGTCGCCTTCATCCTGCTCGCTTTTGCTTTGTGTTCCGATTCTTGTTGCATGATCTCCGCCCTTTGTTGTCGCTCGTACAGCACCGCGTAGAATTTGTCGTACAGGAATCCCAGGTCATTGAGACTCAGCCTCTTGCTGTCAGGGCCGAGATTCCTTATCGACGTGCGCTTGGCGAAGCTCTCAATGTTCTCCAGTACGGCGTCTTTGTGTTTGGCACGCTGCTCTGAAATCGTATTTTGAGTAATGCCAGCGAACTCTTTGAATGCTACGACCATGAGTTCCTGGAAGCGGGTGACGGCGCGGAGTTTAGGGTTCTCCGACTTTGGGTGTGCGGACTCGTCAAGTCGTGAAAAGTACGACTTCAATACCGAGATGAAGGATCCATCATCTGCAGCATCAAGGAGTTCCTCGCCGTTGATGCGAAGAATAGCAAGCCCAATTTGGAACAGAACTTTTGGGCCTTCGAGGAAGAAAACATCTAGAACACGGAAAGCAAAGATAAGAGGCATTGAGTTGATATAGAGCGAAAGGAACCAGGGCAAGGAAACAACAGACAGCTGTACGTCTGACTTGACGAGATGATCCCAGAGTATGGGCATGGTCTTCTCAACGAGCGACTCAAAAACCTTTTGGTCTAGCAGGGTGCCATACATGGTTTGCGAGTAGTATCCGGGGAGAAGGCGATCACACAGCACGGAGAGAAGAAAGAAGGCCTGTGATTCGGACATGTATCTTTGTTTGTTAGACTTGAAGATCTGCAGGTCAAGGGGCACACATACATCAGCAATGCTGCCACCACAATGTTCATCGCCTGACAGTAGCCGACCTCTTCGTTTGTCCAGCTGTATGCCGTCAACACTCTCCGGAGCCTGCCGATGCCCTCTTCGCTTTGGAAGCCTGGGTACTCCGGCAGACTCCTGTTGAGGTCCTTCTCAATCTCGTCTATCGCCAACGACTCTCGCCCGGAGTACTTTTGTAATGTTTCGGTGTACAGGTTCGGATTCTGCAGACGCAGAAAGAAAGCGCCCGATGTGAGTTCCCACATTTCACCTCGTAAACGGTTAGGCAGACCGACGCGGATGAGTTTGTGAAAGGTAGGTTGTCGAATGAGGGTTGCGCTTCGGCCGTTGTCTGTTGCGCGTTAGTAGGGTCATGTGCTGGAGTAGCAACAAACTTTCCTCTGAGATATTCGCGCCATAAGCGGATCTTTGTTGCGTCTCTCAACTTTCGCGCATTGCCAGGGTACCGGAATATCATGCCCAACCCGGTATCGGGATGCTCCTTGGCTTGCTTGCCGTCGTCCCCGGCCTTCTTCTCCTCTGCATCTGTAAGAAGATACTCAGAGTAGCATTGCCCGACGACTTTGCGCAGATTGTCTACCTCCTTGACACCCTCTCTCAACCCCTTCTTGAGACCATCGCAAAAGCGCTCACATGCCTGTCGCGACCCGGCGAGCTGAATTGTGAGCTTCTGGCCAGCAGGCGCCTGCGACTTGGAGTCGGGAATCCCATTCCACGTTGTGATGGCGAGCGCAAACATGTAGCTCTGGCTGTGCAGTCGCTCTACCCGCCGTATGCCGCACAGTGGTAGGGTGAAACCGTTGCCCGCAGGCCCCGCCCCATGTGTCTGGCCGGTGAAGCTGCTGGAGGAACTCAGGCTGGCTGTGTTGGCGAAGCTCGAACCCTGTGTAGAGAAGCACAGGTACTGCTCGCTGAGGTGTAGCTTGCCCACATAGTGGTTGCCCTGGCCGCGCTCCTTCTCAGCTGTGACGTCGCCAGTACCCCTCGTGGAGTGGTGGGGCTGGAGGGTGAGCTCGGCGGTGATCTCTTGAAGCGGATTCTGCGAGTCGGGAAGTCGGAATTGGTAGCGGAAAAGGGTGGCTTTGGAGGGTCGTCGGTCCGTTGATGCGGGAGCGGCTATGGTGTTGAGCGTGGGTTCAATGTACTGCTGGGCCTTCTGCACCAAATTCGAGATGTTGAACATGACTTCGGCCCGGCTAAGAGTAAGAAAATCGAAAAAGGTTACGCGTTATTCATTCACTGTTTGGCCTTCATTGCGCGACAAGACTGCCCTCGCGGATCGGCTTACAGAGGGACCGGAGCTTTATGCAGGGCTGGGACTGGGTGGAGTGTTGCACCTGCCACAGCGCACGGCCACGAAGAGGCTGAGATGTGGGGATGACTAAGACACTTTGCGCCCAGTTTGTCTGACTGCTCGACATCATACGTCACTCTGAACACTAACCCGACTCAGAACCTAGACATGAAGTTGCATGTGTATTACGACCGGCTGTGAGCTCCCATGAATGAAGGTTCGAAGCTCTTCACGAATTATTTGCCATGTTCCCATGAACGCCGGTGCCTGTCCCTACCCCTGCCCCTGGTATACAGAGACAGCTTTGTGCATGTCTATTTTGACTCCAATGAATGTCGCTAAAGTATCTGCAGTTTGCTGTCCCTCGATCATGTGCGCGTTTATGTGCAAGTATAGGCTCCGTCGACTCGGAGGTCCGCGCCCTGTGTCTTTTCGTCAGCAATGGTCCGAAAGTAAGATTTAGCGTTACTTACAGTAACATAGGAACTGGCATCGCTAGACAAGAACGTGACAGCCCCCATGAGATCCTCAGGGCGTCCCATTTTACCAACAGGAATGAGCGAAGTCCACTGCTTCTGGAGGTCTGGGTTGTCATCGAGAATCTTCTTGGTCCTGTAGCAGTGTCAGCGTCCGTCTGTATCACGGCCACTCGTTGTACTTACAGTGCGGTGAGCATGTATCCGGGCGAAATGCAGTTGACACGGATACCTGCACCAGCCCATTCGACCGCCAAACTGGATGCCAGATGTCGGACAGCTGCCTTTGCGGCGTTGTATGGAGCCTGTGGCTGCGGGACGTTGACAATGGCGCCGGACATGCTACCAATCATAACGATACTTCCGGGTGCCTTCCTCTCCATGAGGTGCTTGGCCACGGCTACGGCGTACAGGTAGGTTCCGTCGACATTGACGCCCCAGAGCTTCTGTATGCGGTCATGGGGATATGAGATGGCATCGTAGTTCTCGGTGAAGCCAGCTGATGTAACGAGGTTGTCGACCTTGCCATGCTTCTTCAAGATCTCTGCAAAGGACTGGTTGACCGATGTCGGACTCGAGACATCGCAGAAGTGGGCTGTGACCTTGGGTATTCTGTTTGTTGTGTTAGCCAAAGCAAATTGTTCGCAAGCTGCATGACTTACTTTGGGGCTCCAGGGTTCTCCTTCTTGAAAACATCGAGAAGTCCATTGGCTGATCGCTCGCCCTCTTCTTTGTTCATGTCGACAATAGCGACATCGGCTCCGGAGGTCACCAACGCCTGCGCCATGACCAAGCCCAGGCCTCGAGCTCCACCGGTGACGACTGCCACCTTGCCCTCCATGGAGAATGAAGCCAGTGTGCGCTTGAAATGCTCGCCTCCCCGACCTACGACAGGGTTCGAGGGCGGCAGGTCCTTCTCCTCGGGGTACTCTACGACAATGTCGTCTCGAGTTCGCGCATACTGACCCTCGTGGTCGCCGCTCTCGCCAGGCTCGCCCGAAGTCGTCGCTGCATCGACATGGTCCTCGCTGTTTGGGTCCTTATCAAGGCGGCTAGGAGAGCAGGTAAAGTGTCGAATTGAAGAAACGGCTGGCTTCGCCGGTCGGAACGCTGTGCGGGGAGCTTGCGCTGTGGCTGCGCGGGCAACGTGCCGAAAGACCTGAGACCTGAACATGATTGCGAGAAAAGATGCAATCGCAATTGAATGTCGTAGGGGCGATCTTCACAGCAGAGGAGCCCTCAATTAAAAGATTAGGAGCTTGGTGCTGAAGAAGTTGTCGTGTACCAGGATAAATGCTGTGTGTGTATATGAGTTTGGGTCAATGCAACGCAGCCCGAAATAGTGAAGCAGCCCAAAGGTCGAGCCGAATTAGAATAGAAACAATGGAACCTGGAGGAAAGTTCACGATGCAGGCGCAGGTCATGAAATAATTCGGTCCTTTGAACAGCTCGAGCTTCGCTTCCCCCACTGTGCTGCTCTTGGTTGAACGCCTCTGACGACAGGACATGCAGGGATAGCTCTGGCGAGACTCCAGGGGAGCATGCCGCAAACGCTGCTCGCCCTTCGCGCATTCAACAGCAGCCTCTCGTGTATCCAAGTCCCCATCTTTATCATACGCCGTCGCGGTTGGCTCTCCACCCACAAGGCACACAGTGGAGCCGGCCTAACCGTGCCCGCCCTCTCCGCACCACGATAGCTGGGGGAGCTCCAACAAATCCTGACCGCCTGCAACCACGCCCCAAAACAAATTACTAGCCAGCCCAGAAGCGTCGCAGCGGGGCAGTCGATGCAGCCCGACCAACTGCACTCGTTGACCCAGCATTGTTATTACTGTGTGTGTTGGTACTTCTCTCGTTGCGTGTTGGTTGCTGTGGTTGATATTCGCCCTTCGTCATTGCTCGTCTTGCATGGGGATCGCCCTCAACAAGTCGGAATCGTGCTGACAGACGCGTATCCAGCACCACGTCGTTGCCATCGTGACCGTCATCAGCAGCCATGTTTGAGGTTTACCTCCTCACCTTCAATGCTGCGCGCAACCTCGTCGACCCGCAGTCATTGGCGCCCTCGTTCTTCGAGGCGCTCCCCAAAGACGCGCCCGTCCCTGACATTGTCGCCATTTCGCTGCAGGAGGTTGCGCCCATTGCGTACTCGTTCCTGGGCGGATCCTATCTGAAGCCCTACTTCGACCGCGTCACCACGACGGTGCAGCTAGCTGCCGACCTGCACAGCCATGGCGACGACTCCCTCGAGCACGTTGCGACGCGCAGCCTGGGCATGACGGCGCTCATGCTGTTTGTTAAGCCCGCCCTTCTCGAGAGAATACAATGGATACAGTCAGCAGGTGCCGGTGTCGGCTTCTCCAACATGGGCAACAAGGGTGCCGTTGCCATGCGCGTCGGGCTCTCGTGCCCGGGCGCCGACGATACCCTTGACCTGACCTTTGCCGCCGCCCATCTCGCGCCCATGGAGAGCAACGTGGACGCGAGGAACAAGGACTGGGAGAACCTGGTGCGCAATCTGGTCTTTGTGAATGGCGACGACTCCGCCTACAGCGCGAGTGAGGAAAGCCCGCTCCTCGCTCCTTCCTCCGAGGTGCCCGCCGACCACAACGGTCTCTTCACGCCCGGCAACCACGTCTTCTTCTACGGTGACCTGAACTACCGCACTAATGATACCCCGCCAGGCGAGGAGGCTCACAAGTCGTATCCTCAACCAGCAGAGTCGGATGTCTCCCCAACGCACTTCTCGCATCTACTCAAACAGGATCAACTCATCAGAGAGAAAGACGCGAAACGCACCCTACATAACTTCCAAGAGCTTCCCATCAACTTCCCGCCAACCTACAAGTATGCCACCTCACATGGCAAGAACGTCAACACCCCCAGGCGTGCGCTGTCGGGCGAGGGTGATTCATGGGAGTGGTCCAAGCACCGATATCCCTCGTGGTGTGACCGCATCCTCTTCCTGCGCGCCGGATCTTCGTCGGACCTGGAGCCCCAAATCTACACCGCTCTGCCTGTGCAACCGACCTCAGACCACCGCCCAGTCGCTCTTTCCTTGCGCGTTGACGAAAAGCCTATCCAGATGGGCGTGAACGATGTCTTGTCTCGACCGCCCTTCGACATCAACCCACAGTGGAAAGCGAGACGAGACGCTGCCCGGCGGTGGGAAGTCGTTGTGGGCGTCATGTCCTACCTTGTCTTGACTGGAAAGGGTAGGATCGTCCTCATCACCTTCATGGGAGTGGTCGTCGGCGGTCTGTTCTTAACCGGAGCGTTGACTAGGTGAAGTTGATCGCTTCCACATTCTATCCTCTACAATATTTGATTTTTTGTCCAGTCGCAATGGGTCCTACACGACCCCCACTGTTCCTTGAGATACTCTATCGATGCTGTCGTTGGCATACCCATGGCATTCACCTCCTCTAGAAATTCCATCATTTTACTACGTCCTGTCTCGTCGCACAGCAGCACAGCGAACTTGTGCACAGCATGAGCTGCTTTCCATGGTGCCGATATGCAGTGGGTGTTGCACCGAGCCGTGGCCACCATTTCTTTCAAGCCCCTCAGGACCTCGTTTTGCACAGATGCGGCAACCACATCCCCAGGAATACTGTTCAATCTGGCGTCTGGATGGTTTATCGCGAGTGCAATGCGGCAAATTCGCACATGTTGATTTGCATCAGCTAGTATTATCGTTAATCATTGATAGGTCAACGGACTAGGACATTAACTAACCATGACATGGAGCCGAGTACCAAAGTTCTGGGAAGTAATTGACGCCATGCAAATCATCTTCTCGGTAGAAGAAGGGGTCGAAGCTTGCCGGACGCCTTCGCTCCCACTCTTCAACCATATTGCTCAGGTATTGCCATTCGTATGATGTCCGGATACCTGTCTCAGCCCACTGCAGAACGCGCGCACTCAGCCACAGTATCCGGTTGGTCCATGAGGGTTCATCCATCGGTGCAGCCAGCGCGGGTAGTATGGAATTCGCATAGTCGATCCGCAAGCTTGGGCGATTGAGCAGGGCTTGACACACCTCGGCATGTACATGAACCATCAAAGATGCCTGCACTATTGGGCTGGATATATCGACGAGCCAGCCCGAGGGGCCACAAAAGAGCTCATACGTTGAGAGATGCGTCTGGCCTTGCGTGCCCGCTGGACGTTTGTTAGCAAAACTTCGCACTTGGCGCATTTTTATCACACACCATGAAATTCCTCAAATGTGTTGAGGAGCATCGCAGCTACCAGGGTTGCTTCGTCCTGAATCCGCCCCTTTTCCGCGAGATATGGTATCAAGGCTTGTAGTATTCTATCATGGTATAGGTAAGGCTTGGCAGGGAAGTGCGGATCACGGCGCAAAATATGTTGAGCAGAGATCATGAAGATGGCGTTCATGAGCATTGGGTTCGTCAGCGCGAGTTTCGGGACCATTTCCTTGAAAACAGCCACCGGACTTGTAATGTCAAGTGATTCCGCAGCTTTTTCAATCCAGAAGCGAAAGAGATGCGCTTCGACCGGGTCGGAGAGGGGCCACGTCACGTGAAAGTTCGAATCAGGCGAAGAATAAGGGTATGGCGAAGGGTCATCGCATTGCCAGTGTGCGGGGGTCGGCTCATCGAAACTAGAGAGACTGGAAACTGAGCCTGTATTCGGGCTTGTGTGTCGCTGGAGGTGCGAGGGCGACTGCCATGGAATGTGGCCAGAAGTTGAATCCACTGCAGGTATGAGTGCTCGGTTTGTCCGGGTGCCACCTGTAGGACGCAAACTTCGATTTCTCATCTGCATACTTCGCCTGGGTTTAGATTGCGGTACTTCTCCTACGGTTCGCGACCTGGTCAGACGTTTGGATGATGGGTTGTCCCTGGCACTCCCAAGGCTTTCGAACTCTTCAGCTACCAGCCTGGACTCATCCACGAAATCCACTGAGACGAAATTAGTATTTCCCACACGTCACTCCACAATCGAGGATGGCTGTTGGGGAGGTAACGTACATTTCCCCTCGGTATCGACCCATCTCTGTCCAGCAGCGAAGAAGTAATCATACTTCTTGATATCCGCTCTGGTCGCCCGGCCTTCTGCATCAGGAAACACACCGTGTCGAAAACGTACTTTGTAATTGCCCTTTTTCGGTGGGGTATCGTGTGGCGAAGTGGAACTCATGATTCAAAGAGGAAAGAAGGGTGTAAGCCTATCTGCAAAGCAGGATAGCTGTCAGAAAGCTTGTCACAGCTTGGCAGATGTGCAATCCGACGGATTGGAAAGACTCCAGGAATCCTACTAGGTATCTAAACCACGAAAAAGAATTCGCTGATGGTGCTCACTTTCTAGCAACATGAGGAAAGTAGCCACTCGACTGGTAATATGTACGCCCATGTTCCGGCACATTGGCAGCCATGGTGCAGAAAAGCGGGAGCACACGAGACACACAGGAAAGCACATACCCTACTTTTGCATCCGCATAGTTGCTGATTGTCTTTCCGATTCCGGTTCAAGGGCGCGTTTTGCTCTTCTCATCTGCATCATTGGACGGGATGAATCAGCATGGCAACGGTGCAGGCCGAAGGGTCACGCAGAACATCGGATAGTCGGCGCTTTTCTGTGGTCCCAAGTGCGACTCTGTAAGCAGCATTTACCTGCGTACGCCGCTGTTGAAAGCCTTTCAGCTCGCTATGTGCGCAGTACAGGGGAGCGCCAGTTCACCGGTAATATTCACGCAAGACACACCCTGTATTGACAGCCATGCGCCGTATTGAGGCTACCTGGCTCTCCATAGAATGCTCGCAGTCGGGGAACGATCTACGTGCTACGCGGTCCTTCACCGTTCAAGCCATCACAAAAGACCTGCCACAACGGGTAGGGCTGATGCACTCCACGCCCATCTTTTCTTCGAGAAGACACCATGCGCCTACGACGTTGTTGAGTAAGCATCAAGAAGCTCAACTATAGGCCCATCGAACCAGTCCATGCTCTGCTTACCCACTAGGGCTGTACTGTGTCATGTCCACATTCAGCTCGCTGCAGCCTACCTATTCACACGGGCATTCCGCGTCTCCACGTGATCTCACTACGACCCGGATAACAACATCGGCATTTCTTGACACGCTGTTTGTCAGCGACTGCTATATTGAGCACCCAGAAACTCGAAGCTGGAGTGCAGATCAGAGTGGTGGAGGTGTGACTAAGGCTTCTTGTACTACGTATGACGCGGTACTCTGCCGGTGGTAGGGCGTGGAGGAGAATAGCGGATGAGGCTAAATTTCGTGGCTTTGAATATAGCGGTGGTGGCTTGGATTGTTGCTTAGGCAGCGCGATGGCCGAGAGAAGACCGGACGCGCTACGGGATGACGTTCGTGGCTTTGGAGGCTGTGATGTCGTTGATGATTGCTTATATTTTTGAAGAGCGGATCTTGTTAGTTTGATGAGGGACTCATGGACGTCAGGCGTTGGCTATGCTACTACATCACGACAGCTCGGCAGCGACGAATCGCGGCTACTTGAATGGGCTGCTTAAGCATCACAATATGTCTTACGTTGGTTTGCAAGTGGTGCCTTGGAAATGTACGCTGTACACAAGATTTGCTCACAATTCAAAAGTGAGCAAAACCAACACCGTCCATCTTCTAGAAGATGCGGCGCACATGCCCACGTACCTCGGCATTTCAAACAAAAAAGAAAAGGGAAAATCGCAAGCTCCACCTCACAACCTCAAAGAAAAGCGCAAGAACGGTCCAGAACTCACCATAGAACTTTACCTCGCTATAACAGTGGGGAATCGATCTAGCGAATACAGCTTTCTCGCTCGGCATGACGTCACATCACTACAGTTCCGCACCAGCGCTCGCGGGTCAGAACAGAGCCAAAAGCCACGAACGCTCGCCGGGGCATTGATTTTTTCGTTTAACACACGAGCTACGCGCACAAGCTAACATGACCGTTTTTTTATTTAATATATGGGGTTCTTCTTGGTCGGCGATGGCGCTACGGTACGGTACTAGGGTAGAGTGTAAAGGTTAATCGTTCCTTGGGTCGCCAAGCGTCAAAGCAAAGCCGACCATGCCCGCGTCCGAGGCATGACGATGCATCGTCGGTCTGTTGTGTACATGAGTGAGTCGTGGTGGAGATGTGCAGGATGGAGTGCATAAGGAAAGGAGGTGTGGGAACAGCGACGCTAGAATTCGGGGTTGTGTGTGGGTTTTCCTACCATAGGAAGGATTTTGGGTGGATCCATGGTGTAGTTTGTTGGTGCATCTTCGTTTGTCTGTCGGCCACGACAACTCAGCAGCATATCGAACGATGCAAGTTTGTTGTAGGTTGGGCGAGTAGGCGGTATGTGACCGTTGGGCTCTTTTCTTCCCACTGGTCAAACTCATGTTGGATCCATCCTAGGTTCTGCAAGAGGGCGTACGCGCATACTCGCATATGGGTTGCAGTGTTGTCGACGCAGCAACGAAACAAACCACATCTACACTGGATCTACACTGCGCCGTTCGGCAAAATACTGGGCACAGGTGCATAAAACATTGGGCATGGAAAAGTGCGAGAATTACCATGTGTCTGTATGCGTGCGTGCAGCTAAGGAAGCAGAATACGTGGTTAAGGTGTAGGATTAGGTTTCCGTTTCCGTGCGGCCGGGATGTCAGGCCACCTCTTACGCTTTCTCAATCTCGCACACGGGTGTTCCAAACGGTGCGATGTCCCGGCATGATGTCGGAGCTTTACGTCGATATGACCAAGCCGCGCATTCTTGCCTACAACTCTCACTCCCCTCGGAGCCCAGAACACAAGCGCTGCACGCAAGCCAACTCCGACTCTCTCTACCCCCGAGGAACAGAACAACGCCACAGACGTCATAAAGCAGCGGCTCGCCAACGTTGCGCTGCAAGCAGCCCCGTCAACCCGCCAATCCCTTTCCCAAAGTAAACCACACGCCTCGTGTTCTAGCCCCTTTGTCGTCTCGGTAAACTCGCGATCCCCAGCATATTTCGCGATCGATCGCGCTGTCTAGAACTCGAGCTTTTTGTCTGCAACACCCCGCCGCTGGCCGTGCGTTGCAGTCTTATCGCGTGTCTGGCCTCCGGGTTTAAGTGGAACTTTTCTGCCTAGCCCGGGGTGTCACGGCACTCCTTTTTTGCCCTTCGTGCTGAAAGAACTATACTATAGGGAATAAAGGAATTGATTTGCATGGTCTTTTTGGGAGCTGAGCGCGCTGCCGTGATTGCCGTGGTGAGGAGGGTGAAAAGGGTGAGACCGAGGGTTGAGGTGAGGCTTTGGTGTTCTGGACAAGGGCTGTGGGGCTCACGCGTCCGTTCTTGTCTTACGTATCCTGCATGTGCCTCACTCTCTGCCTGTGCCGGTCGTGTTCCTATTATTTCCGGCGAGAAGGGCATGCTGGTCAGAAGACACCATCGTGCATGGTCAATAGCGGGAAAAGATGGTGTCAAGTAAGGTAATTTGGATGTATTGTTGATGTTGTTTCTCGCCCTGTTCCTCGGTAACGAGTGCCAAGTAAAAGCAAAAACTACTTGCTGCTGCTGCTGTGCGGATGTGTATAGTCCATCTACGCACGCCCCACCCCGCCAAACGCCTGCGATGGAAGAAAAAAGGAAAATGAGGCGAAGAGAAAGGAAAGTGTAGCGGTGTATCATACAGTGGATAGAAGTGAAGGAAAAGAAAAATTTCGTCCTCCCATGTAAATGCTAACCCAATGCGCTTCTCGCGCTGCTGCCCCCTAATGATACCGAAAGGCCGAAGCCGAAGTCGAAGTCGAGATGAAAGAAGTGCTGCAGAAACACTCGTCGCTAAGTCGCTGATGCTTGAATGAAACTCGTTGGATGTCGTAAAGTGATGCGCATGATGTTGATCATGGTCCCGAGCATTATTGCGCCCTTGTCGACGAAGAGTTGTGTTGCGAGAGCGATGCGAAGGAGTTGGTCATGGCTGAGTAGGCAGCTGATGGCAGACCGTTGGTGGAGGATGTTGATGAAGCGCTGTTGCTGCGGACTTGGAGGTTGAGAGTGTGGCAGCTATCGCATCGCCCGTTCAGGCGATTGCAGCGGCCTCGGCAGCCTCGCTCGTAGTTGGCGCAAGAGAACATTTTGACTTGAGGGTGATGGAGGTTTGTTGTAGTAGGTGGTAGTTGTAGTAGCGTAGCGTAGTTGTGCTGATGTGTCGGTTGGAAGACTTGGTCGAGTGGTGGATTGGAGGGAATCCTTCAGGCCGCGGATAGACTTCGTAATATATGCGGCAGACAATAGTGAATGCCCGATGATGTAGCCAGCAAATTCAAGATATGCAGGGCAATAATTGCGTACTTGGGCCGTAAAGTAGCCGTAATGTATGGTGTCCGTTGGCGTCGCTTGGTTGCATGCAAAATGGATCCAATAATAGTGCCTTGGTTGCCGAATCAGGTTAATGTGAGGATGCGTGCCCGGTCTGTTCAAAAGCAAAATGCGCGAGTAGGTGGTGGCTTATAACTTGACGGCGCAGATGAATGAATCGTTCTTTTTGGTGAGTCTTTTTCGCAGCTGCGTTGAGATAGGAGGAAGATTTCCCGTAACGATGGAGGCCGCAGCCGGCTTATGACAGTTGACGCGTCCAAAGGATGGGTGTGTCATCGTAGATTATACAGTGGAGAGGCCTGCGGCCAGACTGCCCTTGGTCAGTGCGTTATTACTCGCCAGCCCAGGGTCTCCTCCTCTTACGCATGCACTGAGACCCTGCCCTCGTTGCCCATGGACAAGCTGACCTAGCGCCTAAACCTTAATTTCTGCCAAAGCCGTGGGTTCCGGCACTCATCGTCTGTGGCTTACTTACATGTGTACTACCCAAGCCACTACCGGATGCCATTCCAAGCTGCCACCCGCCATCTGTAACATAGGACTTGCAGATGTCCGAGTACGTGTGACGTCTTGCGCAAGTTTCAAGCGACGATGTGCAACAGGGACTAGGCGAACAGGCAACGTTTCAAACAGATTTCGAGAAGGCGGCCTTACGGGGCTGAGGCTTACATGCCCACCAGCCCGCCAAGGACGTGCACTCGTCCCTATCGCTCGCGACAACTCACGCATGCCGTTAGGGTACTCACCTCAGCCCTTTTCCATTACGCAGTAATGTAGTCTGGGCATCTCACCCTCAGCACATGTCGCTCGTCCGTCGTGACCTCTCCTGATCCCGCTGGTCCGGCGCCATGCTGCCTAAGAAGTCGACAAAATTTGGACCGCGGCACACCACAAGTCCGAGAGACACCCAATTCCGGCCGCCATCGAGAAGCTACCACGTCCGATCTTCTAGCGCGCATTGGTCGCGGACCCTCCCACTATAACGCATAGTCCATCGGAATCTCAGGTTCGAGACTCGACCCTTAATATGACGATCAGCGTTCGTACGCACCCAAAACCAAATGTCGCCTCATGGCCGACACATCCTCCGCACGATCTGGCCCGCAATCGGTGGAGCGTGCAATCTTTCTGCCGCGACGGAAATTGATCAGAGCACTAGGTGGTTCGCCCGAGTCGCCTGACTTTTGCGGCCGTTGTGGTAGTATTGTATGCTGGCTGGCCAATCCGTTCAAGTCCACGCGGTCATACACGTAGCCTAGAAGAACGCTTAGAGAGCAGACCTGCACTCTAGACCTTGCGCTTCAAAGCTATCGCTAGCCACTTGGTGAGGGGCCGTCATCCTCGTGCAGGTCCACACTGGATTTGCAGACTCCCATGTGAAAGGCCGCGAGGCATGTGTCGTCTAAATTGGCTATGAGCCGTTCACACGGGCTCAAGCTTGATCGGTCACGAAAACGCAAGACTGCGAAAAAGAAATGTCACTGTAAGTGTAGCGAAGACACGTCCACGCGCCACCCCTGGCACTTCCATCACCCGACATCAGCCAATGTCCAAGCTCTCTCGCTCCATTGGTCTATCTAAAAGACCAAAAAGATTAAAAATACATACAACAGCGGGGATTCGCTAGTGGTCACCCACCTAACTACTAGTCCACCGGTATCCTGCTTAAATATGGCTGAGCGAACGGGAAGCCTTGTTCTCAAGATCCTATGGTCGTATGTGGAGGAAAGAGCACAAAAGCATAAATCTATACCCACTGCTGACACTCAGTGGCCTGGGGTTCGAGCAATCCATGATAACTTTTCGAGTTGTCTTTGATGATCGACGCGACAGGCAAAAGTGTCAAGACACCGATGGATGGCTTGCTGATAGTCACAGAGTCGCCAATGGCTAATCATCATGTCAGCGAAGTACCCGGTAGCTCACTTCTCCACATGAAGGCCGTATCAACGCAAGACCATGCTACCTCTTGCGCGGCTACATCGACCTGCTCATTGTCCCTCGTTTTCTCAAATACGTTAAATCGGCCATCTCTCCAACAACGCGTTTCTCATTTGCCGAAGCTCATCGAGCTTATTCGCCAGCCATCCTGCGCTAAAGTAAAGCTAGAGACATTCTCTTGGAACAGTAACATGTCTCAAAGGCCTCGAAGCCCACTCTAAGAGTCGCGAGCGTTTCAAGAATTCCTCGTTATCGAAACCTCATCAGGTCAACTAGGTCGTATTTATCATCGTATCGGTCGATCTGGAGAGGATAGTAACAAGGCAGAGTAGGCGATTTTCAGTTCACTATGCCATACGCGAGCCGGAAGGACTGGTCCTGCTAGGAGACTGCTACCGCCGTATTTCTCTACACAGTCTTGGCCGACAATCGACACGGGTCTCTCATGTTCTACCACCCACCCAACGTTGTTTTTATGATCTTTATGTTCCGCTATTTGTAGCTGGTTCTGCTCAGATTCACTATCTCCTAAGCGGTCATACCAGATATTGACCTTGTCCTCTTCATCTTTGCACCACGCGCTTCTTATTGAGCTTTCATTCTCCAGCCTTATCTGTGCATAGAGGCCCCGGGAGCTTGCGATGGGCTAATCTCAAGACAAAACTCTTCTTGGACCGCTATCTGCAATCATGTCCGTGCGCTTTACAGATTGAAACAACATCTATGCGTTACTTGGCTTGATATTGGCATATTACAGTTTCTTGGAAAACCCACCTCCCCGTACGGATCCTGCCTAATCCCGCGCTCACGTCAGACGACTATTTCATATGATGAAAGTATATCATACCAGCCTTCACGCAATTCTCCGACGTATTCCAGTGTTGTCGCTTCATCCCTTTGAGCTTTACTGTCAACGACCATCTCGTTATCAGTGAGCTCCACTATTAATACCCATCTCGCTATCTGTGGCCGCCGGAACCGTACCTCAGTGACCGCCGGAACAGTTTCTCATCAAAGGTTGGATCGTTCTGCACGCACCGACCAGTCGCGCCAATTTTGTGATGCACATTCTTCTTGCAAAGTATAAATGGGAGAGACATCTCGGTCCAAGGGCTGTTATCCAGACCCCACAACTTCTCCTCGTACCATTAAACCAACCAACAACCTCTACTCGACCTTACTATCCGCAACATGAAGGCCTCGCTATCTTTCGTCGTCCTTGCCCTCGCCGCAGTTGGCCTTGGCGCCACCGTCGACCGCCGCCAAACAACATGGGGCCCTAACACCTGCCCTACCAAGGAACAGTGCGAAGCATCTTGCGAAGCCGCTGGTCTTGTAAGTATCCCTGGGTTTCTAACTCCAGGGTAATAATATTAACAACTCACAGGTATACGCCGACCATGACTGCAATAACGCATGGGTCAACTGTGCTTGCGACTAAGCTTTCGCAATGGGAAAGCCGTTTGTGGAACGTATTCGGGTTTGCCAGGAATATATGTCTATCAGGACAAGAGCTTTTGCGAGAGAGGACATGCGGAGCTCATTAGCAAATCCGACAAGGCACTTCCGTCCTGGACTCATCACCAAGCAGACCAATACACTTGTTTACTAGCTATTCAGCTGGTGCAATACTAAGACCCATTTTCTATTGGCGAGCGAAATGTGCTAATTGCGAGACGTCTCTTACTGGTCAAGTCTCCTGAGCTGGAACATTGACTGTTGCGAAGAATATGAACTCAAATGCGAAATCAGCCTCGCTGGATGTCCATGTCATAATTAAGCCGAAAATGTTTGCCTTGTTACACAGCAGACGTATTGGATCCTGTCTGCAAGGCAAGTGCGAAGGCGATGCACCTGGTTGATCGGTCGAGAAGTGGGGCAGTGCCAGCAGCCGATAGGTAGCCTGACGCCCTTATCTACACTGCAACCCCCGAACCCCAACCGACTCTATCAATACTCACACATAGCGATCATAGCATCCCCTCGCTCCATGTCTTCTGCCAAACGTCGCAAGCTTCACCAGCCATCATCTGGTCGCAGCGATAGCCCGGCTGTGACCTCCGGCGACGCGCAAATGGAATCGTCTCTACCAGAATATACTTACCAGCCTCTCGAGAAAGACAGAGAGATGCGCATCTTAAGGTCGAAGCGATCGATCTATCGCGGCGGCAGTGGCAGTATGACATCATGCAACCAACCCTTGAAGATGCGCCGCCTTACGAAACCGTCTCATATGTTTGGGGGCCGGATACGCGTCGAAATTTACAGTATCTAAGCAATGGCTCAACGCTTCGCCTGAACGACAACTTGAAGGAAGCGCTGCCGTACCTCTCAGCGAAGTGCGAAACCGGATACCTGTGGATCGATCAGATCTGCATACACCAGTCGAGTACCATTAAGCGAAATCATCAGGTCAAGATGATGGGCGACATTTATAGAAAATATGTGAAAGTTTTGGCGTGGCTAGGTGCAGGTACAAAATTCAGTGAGCCCATGCTGAACCTCGTCAGCGTCGCCGGACTCTCTTTACACAATCGAGAAAGCGTCTCTCTCACCAAAGAGAAGATTATCGATCAGCTGGAAGCGGAACGTTCCGTGAACCTACACACAATTCAAGAGATACTGAAGAGAGATTGGTTTACCCGTGCATGGGTTTTTCAGGAAGTTGTGTTGTCTGAACAAGCAGTTTTTCTCATCGGAGATGCTGTCATATCCTTTTTGGCCCTTATATGGATAGCGAGAGTCGTAGTATCTCCTACAAAAAAGCAAGCGCTAGAGAGGAATGATGATCAGACTTATATGAGTAACTTTGATTATTTGCAGCACAAACAGATTCGAGCTATCGCAGTGACTCGCGGCTACCATAATCTTTCTGCAACGCACCGGATCTGGCATGCAGTCTCCCACGAGCTTAGTGCCCTTCACATGCCATTCATCTGAATCCTCTCCAAGATCTCACCAACGTTGGACACGACAGACGCAAGGGATTCGGTTTACGCACTCCTGGGCTTGCAGAACGCGAAAGATTCCTTCTCAGCCGTGGACCCAAACTACGGTTTGCCTTACCATACGGTCCTCGTCGACACAGCAATAACAATCATACAGCAATCAAGATCCCTGAATACCCTGGCGTATGCCGACCGAGGATGCAATAGTAAAGGCACACTGACTGATCTTCCATCGTGGGTGCCGAATTGGAAAGAACCCGTGGCATCGCCAACATTTACCCAAGGACGATTCAGGCAGTCTTTGGGGGCTTCTGGGCACCGTTGGTTAGGGACCTCCAACCCTCATCAATTAAGGGTGAGAGCAATACTTCTCAATCAAGTCTCCTTCGTCTTTGAACCTGAATTCTGATATAAGACGCCTACCTGGTACGAGGCCGACGGCTGCGCGGACTACGTTACCACACATACCTCATCAACACTAGGCACCTTTTTTTTTGACGGAAGGCCGTTATCTGAGGCATGTTCCTTGGCCAGCTATTGGTGACATCATATGCACATTATAGGGTTGCTCGAGTCCCATTGTTTGAGACAATACAACAATGCCCAGTTCAGAGTCGTTGGGATTTGCAGTGTTGAAGACTTCTTGTGGCGCAAGATGCCCCCTATGCGAGAGGTCCCGCAGTTCCTAAAAGAATTATGGCATGCGGAACAAGGAGAAGAGCTAATCTTGGTATGAATGCTGAGATGGACATGGATCGCAAAGCAGCTATGAGGCAAAATACCGTCAAAATCTACTGCATGGAGCGACCAGCATAGCTTTCCACCTACTAAATCATTCTTGGCCAAACTACGCCACTCGAGAGCTGTCCATGGAGCAGCAAAGAGATCCCGATGCGAACCCTAACATCAGATGTCTCAATCAACCATTACAGCCTCAGCCACCCCCAGAGTTCTGCCGCCAGTCTTTGGGCGATTCGCATAGGACATAAAGCTGCATACTTCCTATACTGCCTCAGAATGATGCTTGCTTTGCAGATAGCACACAGGATCGAACCATCCAGACGAATAACGTTTCCAGCTATCGATACTACAATGACTTCACTTTCTTGCAAGTCCGCCGTGTAACCAGAGCAATTGAGACGTCAATGAAAGGAAGCGCAGACGTTGAGCAACTTCAAGTATACATCACTGCAATGGATGGCTGGCAAATATGACTTGGTTCGATGTCATATACTCTACTTGTTCTATTTACATTGCTGATCACATTAATCTCAATACAGACATTACATTTATTATCATCATTTCCATCGTCGTTTATTCATGAAAGCGCATCTAAGCGTAGGTGTAGACAGGGGAAGCGGGGAGAGTGCCGTAGTCAGCAGAGCCAAAGGGGCTGCTGGGAGTAACCTTTCCGCCATTGATGTCAGAGACACCGAACCAGGAGATCTCCTGACCCTTGTTGACAGTGACAACAGCGTAAGCGGGAGCAGGCTCAGCGACGTAACCCCAAGAGATGGTGAGGTCAGATCCGGTAGTGCAGGGCTGGTTGGACCAGCTCTCGCTAGCGGCGTCCTTGCCAGGCATGCGGATGATAGTGCAGCGCTCAGTCTCGCCGTCAGCGGTAATGGCGAAGTTGTAGTCGCAGCCGGTGTTACCCTCGCCACAGTAACGGGTCAGGCTCGAGATGGTCCATGTCTTGCCCGGAACGAGCTTAGGGTTTGAGCCTGCGGGTACAGCCGACGCAGCAGGAGATGCGACAGGAGTAGGGCAGCTACCTGGGTGTGCTGGGTTGCAGCCACCGGGAATGCCGGGGATAGAGGTAAAGGTGGGTGATGGGGTAGCGGTAGTGGTATCGAAGTAGCTCGATGGGCACGAGCCGGGATGAGCGGGGTTGCATCCTCCGGGGATTCCGGAAATGGAAGTGAAGGTAGGAGCAGGTGCCTTGGTGGTGTCGAAGTAAGATGACGGGCAGCTGCCAGGATGCGCTGGGTTGCAGCCTCCAGGAATACCAGAGATGGAGGAGAAAGTAGCCATGGCGGTGGTGGTAGGCTCATCCTCGCACTCGTCTGAGGCGGTAGTGGTGATTGGCGCAGCAGTTGTGGAATGAGGAAGTTCGGCAATCTTGGAGGAGCACCACTCGCGAATGCGAGCAGCATCCTCACCGTAGCATGCGGTTCGGTCGCATGAGCAGATCACTTCAGCCTTTCCAGCAGCGATGCAGGCATCGTATTTTGTGTCACATGGCTGGTTCTGGCGCGCACCGAGGGGAGTGGCGGAGGCAGCAGATGCCAGGATGAGGGCGACAGTGAATGACTTGGAGAGCATGTTGGGGATTATTTAATTGATGAGGTGGTATTAATAGGTAAGCTTGAGTGTTGATGAGTGAGTTGGATGATGATAAATGAGGTCGTACAGGTGAGTTTATATCCATCCTCAGGTGGTCCTGGCGATGGTTAGCCCAGCCTCCTACTGTACTGAAGAGCAGTACCATCACGACCTTGACTAGCCTCCGCATCACGGTGTGGCGCACCATGAGGCTCTACAGAGGGGCGAGTCGCATCTAATTGGCTCGCGAACAAATTTCCCCATAAGTTTCGGCACTCATGTCGCCGCAACACGAGGCGGAGTGGCATGAGCGACATTTATGACGATGTTCCGCCCAATACGAGAGCTAGTCCTTGGTTCCAGGGTCTTTTCGATAATTCGGCAACACTCCGGCGGGGCTTGCTAGGACAACTGTCAGAGTAGTCACACCATAATTAGATTCTACCAAAGCTAACAGACACCAGGCGAGCCTTGTCAAGGCTTGATTGAGAGATCGCCTCGGCTGTTAGCCATGCAGCGGTGTCAGAACAGGCACGGTGTTAATGCGAGCCCACGACTCTAATCGATATCGGGCTCTTCATAGTCGGATACTTGAGGCGAATACGACTTTGGTGGGAGTCTTGTGACGTTATTGATCGTATGTTAACTTCATGCTAGATGTTCGCCATGTCTGAGTACTGCGCCCGATGGATACGATACCCCGCCCACAGCTCTTCCTGCATGGCGCTTCTCGAAGTTACTGTCGACGCATTATCGAGCGAGGAGAAGAATTCCTCCGTCACGATGCGAAAATGTGGGAGGCTTGTATGCTGGCTAATGGAACTCTGCCAGTAATAGCAATGTGTGAAAATCTCGCGCGCCCGGCCCTACAAGCCTGCGCCTCCTGGAAACCCGGCCTCTCCCCAGCCTCTCACTTGCTAGCGGTGAGTCCCAGTTGTACCTTGCCGGCAAGCTTATACGTCCTCAATATAGCGATAGGTATGGTAAATCGGCTGCTCTTGGGCTGTAAAGCGGCCGTCAGCGGGTTGAAATTGGCGCGCCGTGGCTCGCAAGGCCGAAAACCCCGCCGTTCATCAGATATGCACTATTTCTGTCCACACAACAGCAATAAATATGTTGATAGATTGTATCATGGTTTAGATAGTAGAGTAGGGCGATGTAGTATAATCTCGCGATATCACACCTGCAGGGCCCCGAGGATAGAAGCAAAACACGCTATACCGGATAGTTACAAGTGGACCCTTAGCGCGACGCCATCCCGTTCTAAGGCTGGTGGACGTCATCAACACCAGGCACAGGATTACAACATCGGTGAACATAGTGCTGCAGCGACGACATACTCTCGAGTATCAAGACTTGGTAGAAGCTCATTTATAGGAAAATGATCTCGGACTCTCCCCCAACATCCGATCCACGGGCGCCTCCCACTGCCGAGGAATTGTCGGAAGCGCTCAAAGTGGACGTCTACGACCGCGAAGGGAAGACGAAACCTTTGGGTGATTTGACGAAAGGGCAGCGAAGCATCTTGATCTTTACACGACATTTCTGTACGTCTCAAGTCACTGGTTTCACATGTCTTACAACAAGGCCATCAAGCCACAAAAGCCTACTCGCACAGCACAGCCAGCGACGCACCAATAACCAAAGATACAAGCAACAAGTGAATTCCAAATCTAACAAGTCCAGGGTGTCTTAACTGCCAAGCATACGTCCGCAGTATCAGCGAATCCATCCCCCCATCTAACCTCCCACCCTCCACCCAAAGTACGTCCGGGCCACCCTATATCCACCCCGGTCCCCACAAATCTAACCCAGCAACCCCAAGTCCTGATAATCGGGTGCGGCTCCTACCAGCCCATCGATACCTACGCGGAAAACTCTTCTTCAGCCTACCCCATCTACACGAACCCCTCACTCCGGCTGCACAAGCTCTTGCGCTTCAAATCCAACCTCTCCGAAGGCAAGAGCGGGGATGAGCAAAAAGATTACATGCGCAATGCGGGGGGTACGGTGGCCAGGGTGATTGGCGGTATCAAGGGCGCGCTGGGGAATTTGCACCATGTGAATTCTGTGGGGCCGAAGGCGCTGAATGGAGGCGAGGTTGTGCTTTCTGCTGGTGAGTGGAGTTGGATTGGGCTTTTGGTTGGAGATATGACTATGCTGATTCGATGGGTGTGCAGATGGTGAGTGCGAGTATATTTATCGCATGCAGAATACCGTTGACCACACGAATATTTCGGAGCTGGCGAGGCTTATTGGCGTTGAATGTAAGTCTGTCGGTGTTGAAAGGAAGGTGGATCAGCCGTGTGGCGATACAGGTGCTGCTGAAGATAAGTAGGTATGAGTACTGCTCCGAGTGGGGCTTTTCTTTCATGAAGCGTTATGGTTTCGCTTTTTCACAAGACAGATCAAGATCAACGACTTTAATCTTCTTCTTCGATATCCACCAACAACTACGTCTCCGTCATGGCCTCAACTTCTCGTCATGTCACTCAAATAGTGCAACAGCATCGGCGTCCCAATAGGCGAAGCGAACCCGGACCTTCGTCAAACTCACAAATCACTCCCTCGCGAGATGTACAGCTTTAAAAAACAGCGTTACAGTAAGTGTGATGCATTATCGAATCATGGGTATATACATAAACTATAAAACAGAGAAAATCTAAAAGCGCTTCATAAACAGCATTGGGAATGCATTTCGCATTCTCTCTATTTCTTCGCATCCACCACCTTAGCCTCTCCTCTCAGTCTCGCAACCTCGTTATGCTCTCTTCTCAGCGCTCTCCAATCAAACTTTTCAAAGGCAAAACTCCAAACCTTCTCTACCATGGTCATTTCCCATTTACTGATGGGGCCGTAGTTTTCACCTTCATTACTCGTCCTGCCCACGTGTTGCACGAGACTCGGGGTGATTGCATACCTGAGCTCGTTTCGCTCTTCGGCAAAGTCTTCGGTCAGGACATCTACGTAGCCCAGATGGCGGTCTTTGAAGTATTCGACAAGCTCGCCGGCTTTGACGTTGGGGAAAACGAAGGCTTGGCTGCAGCAGCCGAAAGCAGGCATTTCGTGCACGCCCGTTGGCATTGGCTGAACGGTGATGCGGCCAAAGGCGAAGAAGAGGAGGATGAGAACGGCAAGTGTGGCGTACACTGCGAGGAAGGTACGGCGGGTGGCAAGGGCCATAGACAGCTTCGTGGTTGGCTGGATGCAGCGTAGGAAGAGGATGAGAACCGTGGGGATGAGGGCTACATAGATGGAGTTTGTTAGGTACATGCCCCATTCCTCAGAGTTCCAGCCGAGGAACTCTTCGGTGTAGAACAGTCGCAGGTAGAGGAAGTCGGGTTTGGCGCGCTGCTCTGCCGCTTGCCGCTCAGCTTCTTCGATCGCGGCAATGGTACGGTGATACCAGCCATCAACGGCTACGGTGTCGTCTTCGAAAAGGGCAATGTAGGGTGTGTACTGCTCTCTGCATTTATCCAGGAGGTACGTATGGTCGAACAGGCCCTTTTCGTCAAACTTCTGTTTCGTCTCCAGATTCCGGATATACTGCATACGATCAAAGCCGTACCCGTAGGTCAAGACTTCATCCGTTAGACCAGCCAGCCATTCCTCGTTGTATGCCGGGTGTATCTCGGGCTTGGAGTGCGGGATGAAGACGATGAAGTAAATCTCCTGGCGTTCGTCGGGTGTCAGACCCTCTAGCAGGGAGCCGACCGCATCCGGCAGGTATTGCGTACCTTCTCGCTTGAATGACGGTATGCCCACACACAGCTTCCTCTGCTTTTCGGGTCCGGCCTTGACGACGTTGGCGGGGTTGTAGGCGGATACAAAGGCTTCGGCTTGTTGTCGTCTTACGGCAGAATATCGTGGCGTATAGCCTTTGCGCGCATCGAAGAAAATGGACGTCGGATCGCGCGCAGATATCGAGTTGATAGTGTAGAAGAAACTGATGGCAATGAAGACGGCAAAGCCTATGACGGTGCGCGAAGGCGAGATATGCATAGTTGGTGAAGGAGTGGGCTGTATGAGGAAAAAGTGGTTCAAGGGTATCGTCGCATCGCTACTGGAAAGTTTGAACGGGGAAGAGAAACGGGATGGAAAGGCAGGTCATGTCATCGTAAATGGCCGATAGTTGAGGTGCAAAGAAAAAAAGATAGGAGCAATGGCGCGCTGAGCAATGAGGTGGGTACGACGGGGCCTGAGCTGAGGCTCCACCACTGCGGCTCCTGCCCGGTGAAGATCTGCTGCCGTAGCTGACGAAGATAAAATTAGCCACTAGCAAGGGCATTGGCCGGCGCTTCGTACTCGCGACGAAGGCTGAAAGAAGGCTGGAAGGAGGCTGGACGAAGCCAAGTTGATGCATGTGATTACTGAGATGGCACGATGTGAATAATCAGCCATGTGAAGACTTTGGCAATCGACGTGGTATGGAATCAAAACAACTCAGCCTTGCAAACATGGGACGAATGCATCATGCGCGCGAGTAAGAAACCCCCGGAGACATGGGTTGCTCTGCCATTCCCCTGATCTTATGGTTTGTTTTGTGAGATTGGATCGATGCGCTCAACGGAAATATGGTCCTCGGCGCACATTGCGGTCGTTGGGGTACTGATAGGTCTAGTGCAATCTCGAGAGAGGCCTACACCCTGCGAAGGGTGGGGGCATGCGTACGCCAATGGCGGCCAGCGTTGGACAGGGGCGCAAGTAGTAGAGGACCAGGAGAAACGTCCCCGGACCCTGGGGTCCTTATATGTCAGTTCTGGCGACGGCCTAGCGTGACAGGCGCGGCTTGGAATTCGTTTATCCCTTTGTGGTGCCTGGAGGATTGGGGGGCCTAACTCGAACACCAGGTGCGCGCCACAGCCACCGTTTAGGCGCAAACATGGGATATATCAATGGTAAAGTGCATGACGTAGAGTGACTCACTTGAGAGCTTAGAAATAGCCACACTGCAGTCAAGGAGTGCAGTAGGTAAAACACGTGCGTAGGCGGAGCCGAGGTGGCGCGATGACGAGCGAACAGAGGACTCAGCAACAGCTATGCAACCCGCAGCGCATTTGAGTCACACACCACCATCATCGCTTCAGGAAATCCATTGACACAGTCATAGCTGCCTGACTCACTCAGGCACAGCCTTGATCACCCCGCTTACATTGCCATCACTCATATAGCGTACCAGACACCAATCTTTACAGCGCATAGACGACGTCTCTCACTGGCGCCATGCCCAAGAAGCATACGCCATCATACACTACAGCAAAACCGTCCTACGTGCACCCTTCGCTGCAAAGCTCGCGCTCCTCGGCATCCTCATCGACATCGTCGGAGCCGCAAAGCGTCAACCAGCGCATACAACAGCTCCGTCGCGAACAGGCTCCGAGAGCAACACCACAGCAAAGAGATGAGCTCACGTCGGCAGTAAGCAACCGTACCGTCCCGCCCGAGCTACGGCGCATTCTGCACATTCCCGAAGTTAATGCTCCTAAACCAAAGGCCAATACGAGGATGCGCCGGACTGCGGGAGGCCAACGTCCGCCACCAGGGCCAGCCGCGCCAACAAGCTGGCTGCAGACAAGCCGACACGCACCGCCTTCTATGAGGAAGAAGAGGGGAGGGGCTGAGAGGAGCGCAGTTAGGTTCGGCACATTGGCGCGAGCCACAGATGAAGAGAGAAAGGTATGCCCACACTTGCATCTAAGTGTCGCCCGCGCTTAATGCTATCATTCAGGCTTCTTACTCATGACAGCGCATACCTCACCCGCGAAGCCTGATCCACCAATGCTTACGAACGTTTGCGCTACACTGGCGAGAGCTCTCTGAATACGAGCAACACTACATCCCATCATTACCCATATCACTCAAGGAGACGCTAATCAGCTACCTGACGCTGTATGGGGAGGGGGGATGCCTGGATTTCAAGTCGTTGAAGATATTATTTCAGAATGAAGATGGAGGCACAGCAGACTGGGACGAGGTACAATTCCTGGATCTCTCCGGATTGTTGAACGAGAACTTTACACTACATGACCTTGGAAAATGTGTCAAGCGTCCGAGTGCGGTGCCGACAGTGGATCTAGAAGCACCGGGCATTTCCGATGATGTGGCTGATTCCTGGGAAGAGGAGGCAGACGAAGGGACGTCAGCTCCTCCAATGCCAGCAGCGAAGCTTCAAGTTCCGCATTTCCTCAACCTCAGTCGACTATCCCTCGCTAATCCCGGGCAATGGGCTTCGTGGCCAGAGTTGCTTCGAATCTCTCCAAATCTCAATAAGATCACGCACCTCTCGCTCGCAAACTGGCCCCGCCCATCAATGACGCCAAACTCGAATACTACAACCATGATCTCAAAGCACACGAGCGTATCCTTGGGCGGATCGCATTTCTATTCCGATCTCGATAATGACTGGCACGAAGCCACAAACATCATACGGCGTTTATCCAAAGACACGTATTCGCTACAATGGCTGGACCTAGAAGGTTGCAATTGGCTCAAAGCGCTGACATCGCACCCGGGAAGGTCACCAGTCGATGCAGGACTGACAACCGAGGAATGGAGTACTCAAAACGGAATGCCTGGGCCCGATTGGAACGGCCCATGGCAGCGCGTCATATACATCAACATCTTCCAAGGCTGGATACCGAGCGACAGCCAGAGCTTACAGAATATGCCCGCGGGTATAGTTCCCGTGCAATTGCTACGCTGGCTAAGAGACAGCAAGGACAAGGAAGATGTCAAATGGCGATTGAACCCTCATGATACCGGCCACGCAGTCGCAGAATGGGTGAACCGAGAGAAAGTAGCCAGACTAGTAGCCATGGACATCCAAGCCTCACGAAAACGTTCCGAAGGCGCATGGTGTCGCATAGATTTCGGATGGGAAAGTGCATCAGGCGAGAAAACTGCCTAGTCGAAAACAAAGTTCAATCGCAATCAAACAAACAGCTATGGCAAAATTTTCAACAAGCTTCCGCTCTCTGTCATGTTCCCGCTAAGGGAAAGGGGGAGAACCCTTCCATTTCATCGTGATGAACGAGTTCGTCGTTGAGGCGCTACGCTACTCTCTCGTATAGCAAGATGACGCTATCTAGTTCCAATCCACTTTGTTTCGGTGCTACTTGACTCGGCCTAAACCAAGAAAAGGCGTAACAGCTATGGGTAGTCCCGGTGGCACACGTAGTGTGGATGGCGCTACAAGGCCCACCATGTACTCGTGCAGAATCTAGAATGGTGCTTGAAGAAGCTTGATGGTGAGAAGAGCTTAGGGCGGAAGGTGTGTTTGGTCAACGGTCATGCAAGAAGGTAAAGGCTAAGTATAGGGTTTGTGAGTGAGGGGATGCGAAAAGGAAAGACGGAACGATATCGTCGCGGTAGTGTTCCGCAAAGGAGAAGTTCTCGAGTACACGCGCTCGCGGCTATCTGAAACCGTGACATGGCGAGGCTGTAACGTCTTGCGTTGACAAGAACATTCGTAACAGCAATAGAAGATGACGCGTACGGAAGAACAGGTGACCGAAGGAAGGTGAAATGTTTTAACGTTTCGAACAGATTGAAAAGGTTGTTTCCCGGGATTATTCCACGCGATCATGCGCAGAGAGAGGGGATGAAGATCTCTTTCTCCATGGGTTTAAGGGGAAGCGATGCCAAGAACGGGGGAGATTGAGTTATCTTGGCCAAGCCGCGGAAGGGTTGCAGGCTTGCAAACCACCAACTCTGTTAATTGTGTGGCTGGCTGTAGAGAAAGCGTGATTCACTGCGGGTTTGATGCGTTTCGCGATCGTGTGTTTGTTGATAGTGAAGCGTAGTTCCGGCAGGCCGTTGTCCGCTGTCAGAAAGAGGCGTTCTGGCATGTAAGATGGATGATGGGAGACCCTGGTGCAGTGTAGTTGTCGCAGGGGTGTCGGATCTTCCACTGCCGAGTAGCCTAGATCATCTCCCTTAAGCGGACGTGTTAGGGCTATCTAGGGCATCGAGATGAGATGAATCTCGTGTGGGATGCATAACAGAAGTCGAGACGTTGGTGATGATGCAGTAATTGCGGACGCGGCATTCAAGAAAAATAGGTCATGTACGTGTAAGCAACGCGTGGGCGGAAGAAAGTAAGCGGTTCTATGACGCGGATGACGGTTCATTGTCGCGATAAGCATGATAAGTCTGACGAGTAAGCTCCGTATTAGCGGAAGCGTGTTCTGCAGTCTACGAGCTTAGCCATTTGAGCTCCTAGTATCCGGGTATTCGTTCACGCAGCTGCAGGTGTCTATAGCATTCTGCATTGGTGCAAGTCATGCCTAGTAAGCCTTCGGGAATGCTAGGTACTACACTTTTTATATTAGTCTAGTATCTTCTAAGATATTTCTAAGTCTTACTTTCTAGATGATCTTTTTATACTTTATTCTTTAATCTACTACTAGTTCATACTTTAAATTTTAGTACTTTTTTATCATAATTTTACCTAAAAATTCTATCTATAGCTTAGTTCTTATAGCATCTTATGTCAGGCCTTGCTGACGATATATTACGCTGGCAAATGGGTTGGGTTTGGGTTTGGGTCAGGGTTGGGTCGCCTAGATAAGAAAGTACTAGGCCGAATTAACTCAGACTATGATTATTCCAGCCTAGTACTTTCCTATCTAGGCGACCCAACCCTGACCCAAACCCAACCCATTTGCCAGCGTACGATATATACTATTCTGCACCATGATCAGTAGTTTACTGATCAAACGTACCTTTTGGTTGCATGGCGTAGTGGTGCAGGACTGTGTCCTGACACTATGTCTAAAATTAAATAATTACAAGCTACTGTATAGTATGAAAATTATCCTTATAGTTAGTTTGAAATTAAAACTGTAGAATCTTATTAAATCTCTACTAAACAACATAAGTAAGACACCTGGTGCATTGGTGCAAGACAGCATCCAACAAACGACCGCTTCATGATAGAGGGCAGCGGGAAGGCTAGGCCGAAAGAGGTAAGACGCGGCGTTTCATCTTATTCTTCCGTGCCTAGAGCCGACGCGCGTCAGCGCGATCGATCTGGCCCGTACTGAATAGTGCGAGGAGGGGACGGGTGTAAGAGATGTAATGCTGCCATCTCTCTACAAGTCATGGTGTTGGAGGGCCGATGTAAAGTATGTTTGCACCATGTGCAGGTAGTCGTCAGCCCTGACGAGCGGAGTGGAGGGGTGGCGTCGCCGTTGCCATGGCCTGCATTGCATGCCGCCGCCGCCGCCACGAACAGCTAGTGCGTGAAGGGAATATGATAAGCAGGAGCTGTATACCTGTCATGAACGGACTCTCCACTCGGCACCCGAGAGTCAGGGAGGCGTCGTAATAGCAGCAGCAGGCTCTAGGGACTTGTTGAAGAGGAGACTCGGTGCGCGAACTCGTTTGGCGCAAGCTTGGCCGCAAAGTGAACAGGACCGTGGGGCATTCGTCGACGACAGGCAGCGCTAGTGCTGTTAGCGCAGCATAGAAGTTCTGAAACCCATCGCATCCTTGCGTGGCCTTCTGGCGTCGAATTGGGGCCTATTCATTCAAAAAGCCCGCCATGTCGCCGCGCCCACTACCTGTCTCCTCGTAAGCGGTACTGGTTCCTCGACCCCATTAACCCGTCTGTCGCTCCTTCTTTCCTCGTGTTTGCTCAATTGCTTGCTCCACCTCTCATTTTCCGTCTCTGCAGCTGCTCCTTGCCGTCTCCCTGTCCATCTCCCGCACTAGTCCGCCCTCGCCGACAGCCTGCAAAGGTCAAGACTGCCCAAAGCAGAAAGTCGGATACCACCTTGTACCTCAAAAATCTCAGCCACTCCCTCCCTTTGCTCCCATACCGTCTTCCCTAGGCCCTCCCGCGTTCCACCTGTACACATCTTCTGCCGCCATCGACGACGCCGCGCATCCTCATTTTCACCCCTGCGCTCCTCCCACGCCGCCTTCTGGCACGCGCCCGACGACGATGCTCACCTTCAAGAAAGCCCTTGTGCTTTCGCTCGCCTGCTTGACGCTATTCTTCATCTTCAAGTCGCAGCACCACGGTAGCACAACGCCCAACTACCGCAATGCAAAAGACATGCCCCGGCCAACTGCCTGGGTAAATCCAGCAGACAGGGAAAGAGGGCGACAAAAGGAAAAGGAGGCAAAGGAGAAGGCTGCGCAAGAGGCTCTCAAGGCCGAGGAGAAGACTGACAAGTCCTTCAACACGCCCGATGCGCCGCAGCCAAAGAAGCCCAAGACCCAAGTAAGCATGGATGACCTGCGGAAGAAGCCGCTCTCGGAGCAGCTCGAGTACCAGTTCCCCTACGACGTCGACTCCAAGACACCCGCATACATCTGGCAGACGTGGAAGTACACTCCCTCGCAAGGCCAATTTGACGAAATGTTCCGCGAGCCAGAGGCCAGCTGGAGCATTCACCATCCTTCTTTCGTTCACGAGGTTATCACCGACGACGTTGCGACTCACTTGATCAAGCACCTCTATGCCTCTGTTCCTGAGGTCATTGAAGCCTACAACGCCCTTCCCGTACCTGTGCTCAAAGCAGACTTTTTCCGCTACCTCATTCTGCTTGCCCGCGGCGGCATCTACTCCGACATTGATACCTCGGCATTGAAACCAGCGGCGGACTGGATTCCTTCCGACGTGCCTGCAAACACCTACGGCATGGTCGTTGGTATCGAGGCAGACCCAGATCGCCCAGACTGGGCCAAGTGGTACTCTCGCCGCGTCCAGTTCTGTCAGTGGACCATCCAATCGAAGCCCGGACACCCTGTTCTCGTAGACGTTGTATCCAAAATCACCAAGGAGACATTGAACCGCAAGCGCGCTGGAAAGCTCAGCAAGGACCACGAGGGCATCATCGAGTTCACTGGCCCCGCCATTTGGACCGACACCATCTTCTCCTACTTCAACAACCCCGACTACTTTGACATGAGCACAAGCAAGGGCAACATTACCTGGGAGAACTTTACCGGAATGAAGGCCCCCAAGAAGGTTGGCGATGTCATTGTCCTTCCGATTACCAGCTTCAGCCCCGGCATCAAGACCATGGGTGCCGGCGAAGACGACGACCCAATGGCCTATGTCAAGCACAACTTTGAAGGTACGTAGCGAAGTCATTATCGCTTGAAGTATTATACTAACTGAGAAATAGGAACGTGGAAACCCGAGAACCTGCGCCATATCGGCGAAACCTTCAACTGAAGCGACACGATGATTGATACCGACCGTATGAACTTATCGGCTCTACACGCATAAAGCGCATCATAGCAGGCACAGAAGGAAGCATACATCCACGCGACGCATTTCGATCGTGCAGAGGAGCTGTATCATGCGTGGCAGAGAACGCGGTGCGGGCCGACACTTCACATCCTGTCCGCACGCACAATCTGCAACCAAGGGAATGAGGCATAATACTGGGGTCGTAAGCAGACTCGACACGCATCCACGCTTCGGAAAATCGGCTTCAAGCGCTGAAGTACGAAAAGTCTGGCATTCTTGGTTCGGCGCACATTTGTTTCAGCATCATTTCTTGTGTTTTATCTTGTAAGATGGAAATGAACCGGAACATTAATGCGTCAATGTTGATTTCCGTTTAGACATGGCAATCTTTTTTTTTCAAATTAATAAGTTTGACGATGTATCGTGTTTGGTGGAGTATAATGTACATGTATGACTGAAGGAAAAGTAAGAGATGAAAGGAATGCCGGGGTATCACATCAACTCCAGGTCGTAGGTTGTCTCATCGGCGCCCAGCACCATCGGTTGCATCGAACCTCTCACCTCAATGCCTCTCCGACCCAAACGCCTTCCCAACCTTATCAACCATACTCAACAAGCTGCCCCCGAGCGTCGGTCTCCGCTCAAACTCCTTATCCTTGGCATACCGCCTCTTATACTCCTTCTCCGTCTCCGGATCCAGCCCCCCATGATGATGACCATGATGATGATGCTCATATTTATCCTCACCATCCGCATACGCATGTGGATGATGCGCATGCTCGCCATGTTGACTATAATGGCTCTGCTGAGACATCGAGCGCGTATACACAGGTGCCTGCTGCGCGTAGCTGACGGGAGGCGGGTATGAAGCAGCGGGATGTTGGTACTGGTGCGGATCTGGTTGGCGGATGGGCATGGGCATGGATTGGGGTTGAGGTTGAGCATGGGACGGAGGGTTGTATGACGACGACGAGGAAGTGCGACGACGGCCTACATTCGGCTCTGGCATCGTGGCGTATGGAGATGTGGATTGGTTCGGCGACGACGAGTAGACTGGTTGTTGTTCTGGGATCGGGTGAAAGTAGTTTTGGGGCTGCGATGGAGGGCCCGGTGTTGTGGGGTATGGTGGTGCTTGTTGGTATTGCGGGGGCACATGGCCCGATTTGTTGGAGCCGTACGAGGACATGGTGGAGTTGTAGTATGGATCCCAAGGAGACTGCGTCGACGGGCCGTCGTGGCGCTTATATCTGCGGTTCTGCTCAATGGGCTGCGTGCGGCGGCCGTATGCCGTGTGCCCTTGGCCCTGTTTCAAGGTTTGGTGATCGGCGGGCCGTATGGCGTATGCGTCTCGACCGTGATCGAAAGCGGTGGGGTAGTAGTTTTGGGAACCGTTGGTCGCTGCGTGCATGTGTTGTCGTAACGAGTTTCAATGTGTGTTATCTCATTCAGCGTCGCGGCCTTGGCTGCAATATATACATGAGACGCACCGGTCCACTTCTGTCCATGGTCGAGCTGACGTCCACATGAGCGTACTAACATTTCACTTTGATGGACCGTTTTTTTCATGCCGAGACTCCCCACTAAATCATACCTCACGTACGATTCAGTTTGGCCGCCAAGCCATGCTCGTGATGTGCATAATCGTTGCGTGAGGGCGGCGAACATACATGGCATCACAGATGTCGGCGTATGATGTCATTGTACTTGCCGAGACTCCACCGACAGGATGGGCGAGTGTTGAGGTCCCTGACGTTTGTGAAAATCAGATGGTGTGCAGAGGGCGGATGTCGTTGGTGGAGAGAACTGAAGATTTGTCGATCTTTGGTTCAGACTAGTGCTCTGACATAGGCTTGGCCCAGCCCTGCATGAGGGTGGGAAGACTCGACATGCAAATACTTGTTACAATATTAGTTCTTTGCATGCTAATCCCTCTGCTCGATATGTGCGAAGTAAAGGTCACAAACGAGTATGAGCATCTGATGCGATCACTCAGACACAGTATGCGCAGTAGTTCGTGACTGCCTCTTTAATAGTGTCGCAAATGATCATGATTGTCACCCACGCCACAGTCTCCCAAGCTTCGTCAGCGAAGTCTGTCCATTCGCGTACAATTAGGTACGCCTCCGAGGCTGTGTCAATTTATACCCAGCATTTAGCGTGCATTGTCACGATGCAGCCACTTCCCAAGCTTGGCTGCCTTACCAACCACGCGGCAGGTGTTCGCATTAGCGACCACTCAGGCGTTCCGCTGACGATGCCAAGACCGTCCTCGTCACTATTTCCCTTGCCTACCCCACCAGTCCCAGGGCGGTGCGATAAACTCAGCCACCGTGACCTTGGGCGCAACCGCTTTTGAAAAGGCTGCTGGAAGCTTTTTCTCCCTTCCAGTTCAATCTCTACCGAGGCTTCGCAGTCGATCTTACCTTTTCCGACACCTCCTGCATCCTACTGTCGAGAAAACATGTCATACTACAACCAACCACCAGGTGGTTATCAGCAACCGTACCCGGGCCGTAAGTCGTTAGCTCTTCATTGTACAGCCCGGCGATCATGGAATCCTCCATATGTGGCACGCTTGGCGCTGACATTGAATCTGTACTAATATCTTACAGAAGCCCCTCCGCCCCAAGGATACGGACAGCCACAGCAGTATCAACCACCTCAGCAAGGCTATCATCAACCACCAATGCAGAATCAACAGTACGGCGGCTACCAACAGCAAGGCTACGGCCAGCCACCCCAAGGCCAGTATGCACCGCCACCTAACCAGTACGGCGGCCCACCCCAAGGCCAATATGGCGCCCCGCAGGGTTATGCTCCCCCACCTGGTCCCCCACCCGGACAATATCAACAGCCGCCGCCGGGACAGTATGGCGCACCCCCAGGTCCCCCTCCAGGACAGTATGGTGCGCCACCTCAAGGACAATATGGCGCCCCGCCGCAAGGTCAATATGGTGCGCCTCCAGGGCCTCCCCAAGGACAATACAACGCTCCCCCACCGCAGGGCCAGTATAGCGCACCTCAGCAGGGTTATGGTGGCCCACCAACGCAACCCTCTCTCGGATACGGACAGCAAATGGCCAACATGGACATGATGAAGGATGTTGAAGCCGTGCGCAAAGCGATGAAGGGCTTCGGCACCGACGAGAAGGCGTTGATTGCAGTTCTGGCGAAGAAGGACCCGGTTTTGATTGGCACCATCCGCGCGCAATACGACCAGCGCTTGATGCGAAACATGATACAAGACCTTGAAAAAGAGACTAGCGGTTACTTTGCCAGGGGCTTGATCGAGATTGCGCGAGGGCCTCTGGTATCCGACTGCTACAACCTCATGGAAGCGATGAAGGGCATGGGCACCAAGGAAGTCATCCTTGACGACATTCTGATTGGCCGCAGCAATGCCGATATCAACGCCATCAAGCAAAAATACCAGGAGCTGTTCAAGCGATCTCTCCAGAAAGACCTCCAAGGCGACCTCAGCGCCGGCACCGAGCAAATGTACGACATGATCATCTCCGCTCGCCGTGCAGAAGACTCGCATCCCGTGATCCCCCAGGAGATTGAGCAGGCCGTGACCGACCTCCAAGCCGGCATGGGTGGCTTTGTCGGCAAGAATGTGCCTCAAGTCTGCCAGATTCTCACTAGCAAGAACGACGCCCAGCTCAGAGCCATCTCGCAAGCCTACCAACAGCGCTTCCAGAAGCCGCTCGACGGCGTGCTCAAGTCTGCCTTCTCGGGCCACATGGAGGATGCGCTCCGTCTTCTTGTGCGCCGCGCTGTAAACCGGCCGGAAGCTGAAGCGGTCAGACTCGAAGACGCCATGGCTGGTTTGGGTACCAAGGACGAGCTTCTCGTACAGCGTGTTGTGCGCTGCCACTGGGACAGGAATTTCATGAACGCCGTCAGCAACGCGTTCAAGCAGCTGTACAAGAAGGATCTTGTTAAAAGGATAGAGGGCGAGACGCGAGGGGACTATGAGAAGCTCATGGTTGCTTGTGTGAAGCCGTAGGGGGGTGGTGGGCCGGGCGGGTTTTTGAATTCATGATATCATTCTTTGGTGTTGGAGGAGATACCTTGGGTCGTCAGATTATACGTTAGTCGCTTCCATGAAGATGGGGGTGTAATAGTTGAGCCATACGTTAAAGAGTTTGATGTTCCTGCGCTGTGGGAAGTTGTTATGGGTAATGATTTGATAAGAAAGATCGAGTTGCATCATGCTCAGACGCATACAAAGGTCGATACTACTTCATTAGCTAGATGTTACAACCTCAAACACTACAGGTCGCTCTTGTGCGAGACTTCCCTAATGACTCCCTTCTCTTCCTTGCCTCCGCCTTTCCCAGCCAACCTCACTGCGATGCTCGGCTTATGTACCAGCGTCTGCAGCACAACGCAATACCTCTCCGTCAGCTTCCCCAGCCTCTCCACCTCTTCTTCTGAGACCTCGCGACCATCCTCTCTCTCCCCAAACTGTACCGCAAACTCCAACCGTATGCCCGTCATACCCACTGGCGCCGTCTTATCAACACCCAGCGTGCCTTTGAAGTCCAGATCCCCCTCCGCAGTCACAGTGCCGGATGCGATGGGGATACCAAGCGCGGTGGCCACGGCTTTTAGTGTGACGCCCGAGCAGGCGACGAGGGCATCGAGTAGCATGTCGCCCGAGCAGAGCTCGCCTGATATTGCTGGGTCGTCTCCTCCCGCTTTCTGATGCAGACCCGCTACGCGATGCGCTTCTTTGACGGCCGAGCTGTCCGAGAGCTTGCATGTAATCGAGTGGTCGTCTAGCGAGCCCGTGGACTTCAACGTTACCACAGCCGAGGACGGGTCGTTGCGGTAGCCATCTTTGATCGGGGCTTGCTTTTCGCGGAGGGCTTGGGCGGCAGACATGGTTGGTGTGAGGTCGTGATGCGGGCAAGACACGAAGGAAATATAGTAAGCAAAGGCTGTCGTTTGTCTATAATGAGATGAGTAGATGAGGCTCCTGATTCTCCGTTAGAGTACCTGGATTTAGTTTTGATTGACAAGTTCGAGGGCAATGGCAAAGCCGCTAGACATCATCATTATGAGACCTGCCCCGCAAGGCGCGAGCTGCAAGGTTCCGCTGCCCCGCTTCGCCGCTCGAGCGAGCGATGTATGGGGAAGGTGCGCAGACTTACGTGTGTCGTGTTGGAGGGGTATCCAAAACCTTCATGAACGCGTGAAATGGCCATTGATAGAGTATTATGAGGCTATTGAGATGGATTGAATCGTGGCACTGCTAAGGTGCACAATGGCGGTGATGGGGCTTGCGATAAGATAAGGGTAAAGGGTCTAGAGTAATACGCGCCTTCCGATGACGTCTTTATGACTTCCGACCACGTAGTAAAGAGACGCAATGACGTCGCGTCGCCAATCGGTGTTGTACTCATATAATGACTTGCGGTAGTAGCCTTTTGTGTTAGCATAAGAAGAACTGAATCCGAAGCAGCTCAAGTCGACCATCCTGTCATATAGCGAAAGAAGGACATAAATCCCATACTAGCACGGCCGAGTGGCGTTCGCACATTCGGAACCCCAGGGGATTCAAACGACGCTTCCTATTACCGCAAAGGTTCAGCGTATGATCAATCTGTAGAGACACAAGGGCGCATTCAGACTGTGCGAAGGATGCTTGGAGTCATTCCGGCCTTCGGGTATAACACGATGCGGGCAACGAGATTGAGCGAGAGTCGCAGAAGTGATTGAGAAACCATGGTTGCCGCATACGACTGGGTGATGAAGCAGACTTTGCTGCGCAAAATACCGGTCAAGGGAACCTTACTGTCCGTAAGACAACTCGATCTTTCTACATTGTAGTTAGCAGTGACACCTTAGCAGCTACCCGTATTCATACAGGTTGGCAACGGGTTACTGTCGGAGGTGTGATTATGCGCTCTTATATTTGAGTCAGCCTTTTGCCAATGATCTGGATCTTTTCTCTGCCCATCAGCTGAACCTTGACTAGCCTTTAACCTGTACCATCGCAGTATGTTAGCTCACAAAATCACAATCACTTTCATGGAGCAGAGCACAGTGGTATTTCCCCCATCCAAACAATTTCATTCAAACTAACCCCAGCTCCCGCCCCCCACACAGATTTAACCGTCTTCTATTCGATCCTCCTTTCCTCCTTCCTCTCTCGGTCCGACTGAATGTTCAGTGTGGCTTGCGGAGAGGACCCGTGGGCCGGAAAGGCCACCGACCCGAGCCACCCGTAACAAATGCTCTGGCTTGCTCTTCGACGGTCTCCGCAAAGTCTTGTTGCTGAGCGTCAGATCGTGGCTGCTGCGCTTGTAGGTTGTTCTGCTGCACGAGTTGTCGCTGCAGTTCAACCACTTCTTGTTCGACCTCGCTGAGACGCTGGGTCTGTTCCTGGAGCGCCGCTCGAGATTGCTCAAGTGCTGTTTGTGACTGCTGGTACATGGCCAATAGTTGCTGAAAGGCCTGAGATGAATCAGGTTGCGCTGCTGGTGGTGTAGCCTGCGCCTGTGGCGGTGATGCCTGCAGGGTTGGTGTAGGGACGACCGGAGGGTACTGTGAACCCGCTCTGTCCCTCCGTGGAGCTGCCAAACGACTTGCAGCAGAATCTTGGCTCGATCGCGGGCGCTCAGTAGGTCGGAAGTGCTGCAAAGACGGTGCCCTGTCGCGATACTCAATGCCGCGGGTGTGGAAGGATTCTCTCTGTGGACTCTGCTCGCGGATGTAGCTGGCATCGAAGTCTGACTCTCGGGCCCTACCAAAGGACTCACTGTGGTCTGATCTTGGAAAGCCATGATCTTGTGGAGGAGGCATAGATGCCCTCTTGTCAATTGAAGCGCGCTGCCTCGCTGCTCGACGCTGCTCTGCGCGGTGCGCCTGAGTAGGGTCACGAGCTGCTTCGCGTTCAGCGGCCATACTTTCCCCGGTGCGGGCGAAGATCCAATCTCCGTTGCAAATCCGTAGGATACTCGGACAAAGCTTTCCGTTATGCTGATGCTGACGGTCAGGGTTCAGAGGGCAGACGTCTTTGCAGGCTCTCCAATTTCTGCGGTGGAAAGGCGTTGAGCGCTTGCCACAGTGTAAGCACAAGGTGTGCTTACCCTTAGTGCCTGCGTCGTGCATAGTCTTCAGGACGTCAGTCTCGCGTTCGTCGTAGTGCCCGCGAGGCGGGTCTTGTTGACGCTCATCGGGGGGCGGTTGACCGCCACCACTGTTGCCAAGGCCGAAGCCGAATTGTTGTTGTTGCTGCTGAGGCAGCGCGGGAACGGGGGCTTGTGAAGCCATGGTGAACCGTGTTGTTGAGTGGAGTATCAATAACAGCGTTGGGAGAAGGCATATATGTTGTGCGACAAACGGCGCTAAGTGCGCTACCACGTGCTGCTTAGATTGCGTTCACCTCTCACTTTACGCTGAGAACTCACTTCACTGGCGGAAAAATTTCATTCATAAGGTTACTGTGTCTGGTAGCGAGTTAAAGAATCACTTTCTGGTCGCACTTCGGTGCGCAATCCAAAGTGGTGACTGTGGTGGTGACATCTTGGGAGCATCACCAGCCACTTCCTCAGTGCCTCATTAGTACCCACACGCAAAGGACCACGAAATTGTAGTCGTCTAAGTCAACATAAAATGTAAGCCTGCGCAACATGCAAAACAGTTGTAATAGTCTAGACGAACGATTCTTAGTCAAAATGATTCTGCGCGACATTCACAGGGGTCTACGTACAATACATAAACATATTTTTGTGTGCAAGCCTCGAGAACCTAGTGTAAGTTGGTACCCATGACAACTACATTAGCCTTAGCTATAAGGACCATGCAACTATCAATTCTATGTGTCTTCGTCGTTGCACATAAAGAAAGCATGCCAGCGTCACCGTACAGTGAGCTGAACCGAGAAGTTGTCTCTCACAGTTCATCGGCTGAGGTAGCAGCGGCTTTAGTTGGCGAAAATTTGGGTAGTTTTTGTGTAAGTGACTCGCGCAGTAGAGACGGAATGTCTGCAAAGTAATCTTTCTCGTCGCCAGCGATGTTATCCCAGCGATCCACCGTGTGCTCCTCCATAGGGAAAGGGTTTAAGGGTCTTGTTCAGACCATTGTAACGAGAGAGGTACGCCCGAGAGTGCTTCCTGAGACTCAATTGGTTGCGATGGAACTATTGTTGGAGAGCGAGGTCGTGGATGAGTGTGGTGAAAAGGTGAGAGTTGGACTTTGCGATATTTTATGCAGCACCTCACTTGCTTCGAATTCAGACTAGCGTCATTTACCGCAGCTCACTACAAGCTCGCCCTCACCCTCACTTTACACTTTGTTCAGTCAACAACTTCGACAGCGTTGTAAGTATACTGATTTATTCCCCTCTGCGCCAGCAGACATACTGAAACTACCAGCAACATGGCAAACCCACTATCTGACTCTTTCGGTGCGTCGCCTGGTTCGTCCGACAGGCCCAACAACTCTGCTCCTCTCGGTCCTAGATCGAGCTCCCAGCCTTTAGCTGTCAACCTCGCTGCAGAATCTTCCGGCCGTGGCCAAAGCGACTCAACAACGGGCGGTTCTTTCTTCGCGCATTACGGCGACACATCTGGCAGGGCTCTCACTCAAATGAGCATGGTTCCCAACACCCTGCAACCTCGCGACAGCTGGCTTTCTAGTGGCCCCAGGCAGCATGACAATGGACCCTGTTTGTCTTCACAAAGCAGCACCTTTGGCAGCCCGCGATTCATAAGCATGCCTCAGAGCATCTTCGGCCCACAGGCTGGTTTTCTGATGGGCGATCAGCTCCGACAGAGTGGTATGCTATTTGAATATCATACCCTAAGATATAGCATACTCCCCAGCAGCTACCGCGGCGGGGAAGGCGACATGTCGAACCTGCCCCGACCAGTCACGTCCTTTTCCAAAGAGACATCGACCTCAGCAGTAACAATTACCGTGCTGTGAGCACGCTGGCCCGATTTCGATCCGAGGGCCCATTACGATACTGAAGGGTACCCTGGCCACTTTCTTCCCCACGCAGCCAACGACAAGACAGAGCGATGCATGTGGGCGCATGCCCAGTGGCAGCTCGACCTTCGGGCCGGCGACATCGAGCAGCAAGCGCAACGTCGGCTTCGTGGAGTGAGCTTCACCATTGTTCCAGAGCCTCCGGAGATCGCGCAAGAGGTCATGCTATGCTTTTGTAGTATGCGGGACCAGCATCTCACACAGCAAGCCCGTCTGAAAGCGGTCCTACTCGACCCGCTTGAAACAGCTGACATAGCAGCTGGGCTTGCTAGCTTGTCTCGCTGATTGCTGTCCACACATGACGAAGACTGACAGTGATTAACTGGGAGGAGATGGAGATGGAGAGACGGAGGAGAGACATATAGATGGAATGCAAGAATTGGGGTGGTGTGGAGAAAAATTTGAGTGTTATGCGACAAGTGCGTGATGTGTGAAAATTCCCCAACCACCTTGATGAAAGAACCACAGTTGAGATTAGGTTACCATCATTGCCTCTTACCAACATCCTCTTTTTCATTTGCTCAAATTTTCAGTCGTCTATGGTATTTGAATCCCTGAGCTTGATAAACACCTGCAGTCCTATTGTGTTACAAACTCCTCCAGTCTCATTGCGCCATCATCACCCTCAGTCCTATTGCGCAACATTGCATCGGTACACTTCCGCTCCTGCATATATTGCCATTGCTTACAAACCCAGTGGCTGCATGGATTCGTCCGGAAGTGCATGCGTACGTGTCGTCAATAGCGACATGCAAGGCGTGCCCCTTTTGGCAACCAAGTAGGTTGTGGAAGGGCCTGGTTTCTGGTCAGCATCGTGACACGGGCGCGCAGAGACGTGAAGCACTACAAGCGGTGACTAACACCTTCCTGAAGGGAGGTTGTTGTGAGGCCGGGGCGAAATGTTGGCAGATTAGAGTGGTGTGCGGAGATGTCCCCGTCAAGTGTCGAGTGGAATTTCCCCCCTCCACCAGCTGAACGTTACTGTGTAGCTTGCTCAGATCTACA
>JARBXR010000069.1:0-166633 GCA_029100535.1 Stemphylium beticola | reverse complement strand
GTAGCAATACAGAGCCATCCTCCACTATTCTCTTGCAGTGTGAAGCAAATACTATTGCCTATAACTGCCCCTTACACAGCGTTATCTACTCTCGCGAGCTATCTTGTATAGTACTCCTCCTTTTTCTATTCTTGTACGAGGCTCTATTAAAGATCCTCTTTAAGCGACCTACAACTCTAAGCAAAAAGCCCTTCTCATCTATATTATATGTGTGACGAGGCTCTACGTGATACTGCTCAATCTTCTCGCGTAGAAGGTCAAAATAGAGGCTATACTTCCTCCCCGAATCAGCTTTGTGGCGATTGTTGTCAATACCCGTCGTCCATTTTGAGATGAGCTCGTCGGGGTGTCGCTGTACGAAGCGATCAACCTGGTGTATTCCAACCTCTCTCTGCGCGATCTGCGAGGCGCAATTTCTCATCATAGCTCGTGTAGGGGGAAGGCCTTGCCTTTTGAGACGTTCGATATAGCGCAGGAGCTCTAGCTCCTGTTGTGGGTGGAGAGTTTGCTGGTATTGAGCCTGGGTGGCTCGCGAGGTTGAGAGACCTTGGTGTCGCCGCGCAAGCGTTGCGCGACTACAATGGTATTTTTTTTGCGATCTGGCGGTAGCTAAACTGCTGTCCTAGCTCTAGAGATTCTATGGCTGCGAGCGCAGCCTCAATCGAGTTCATATTGGTGGAGTTGTTGGGTGTTGAAGTGGTGGTATGGTTTTGGTGGGGTGGCTCATTGCGCCGTCCACCTCGGTATTACCATCACACAAGGCTCTACTCTTGGATCCTGACAAAATTTTCCGCCGGTCGTTCATACATATAACGACGTATGTACAAGGTCTCATTCCAAAAACATTTCTTATTGCTGTGTGTGTCGGCCTAATAGTCGTCCGCGTCACAACAGCAAGTATAACACTATGCCCGTTCCGGAAGACTTAAACAAGTTCCGATCAGTCAGCACCCATGCTGACGCAACCTAGCAATGCAACAATGCTGCCTAGAATACACAAGTTCTTAAATCATTTGTACCTTGCCTATTGTGAAGTGTGGTGGGACAACGAGCTTAGGAATGAGTGGGAGATCGATCACTACTATTCGTACAATCGTCTGTCTTGTATCTTGTACACAGGTATCACTCACGTGCTCGCCTAGGAGATCACCTGATCTTTGTTTTTGAGATCTTGCAACATGAAGCCTATATTACGATAGTCCAAACAGCACGCAGCTAATAGCACCTGTCCTTCTTGTGCAGGTGGCTTTCAGCAACGATTGCCTTCGCGTCAGCAGTAGCCCGTAGGTCCAACGTCCTAAAGTACTCACATGCAAAGCGTATCCTAGGTAATAAGCACTAGCCAGAAAACAAGGCGTCCAGCACTCTCCATAGTATGTACCACTTTATCCGAATCTGGTGTAGTTCTTCTGATATCGACGCATAGGTTGTCCCGAAACCTGCATGAGGGAGACATGCGGTGATACTTCCTCTTTCTCCTATACGTGCGCGCTCATGCGGATTAACCTGAGTGATTTGTATAAGAACCCAAAGACGATTCTCTTTTCCAAAAGTCGCGGGCATATACTCTCAGATCTCTTCTCGCAACCAATCTTACAATCTTTTCCCATCTCCTTCCCAAAATGTCGTCTTTCACACCCTACAGCGAGCAACCCTCGCTGCACACCAAAGCGCCTTACCGAGCATCTATGCTCACCCAACCCGCCAACCTACGCCAGGCGCTAAAAGATGCCCAGGCCGACGCGAGCAAGAGCTTGATGGGTGTTGCGCATGGCATCCCCAGCACGTTCGTGACTAAGTTGATTGCGAGCACGAAGCCGGACTTCATCTGGATCGATGTCGAGCATGGCATGTTCAACCGTTTGACACTACATGAGTAAGTAAAGTCTTTGTAGCAGCAATTGGGTATTACATATTTGAGTGGGAGAGATGGACGAGGGTTGCAATAAAGAATGATTGGGCTATCAAAAAGATCGCGGATTGTCAGCGTCTTCGACCACAGACTGGCACCTTAATTATCTTGTTTTACGCTCATTATTAAGAGTTGCATTAAAGACGAAGGCGATTGTAATCGCGTGAAGATATTTCACTGGAGTTTAGATAAGTCGCACCTCGACTATGGAAGTACTGGGTCTGAGACAAGGTCCAAGAGCTATGGGAAAGATGCTGATGATACGAAACAGTTGCATTCACGCCGCCCAACACCATTCGGAGGGAAAATCTATGGTAATCTGCAGAGTACCGAAGCACGACGAACTGAGTCTTACCACGGCGCTTGATGCAGGCTGTGCGGGTATTGTTATCCCGCACGTCGAGTCCGCGCAGGAAGTCAAGGACTTCATGAAGGAGATGTACTTTGGTGGTTTGTTATCTCTGTTTTCATTCTTCATCCCCCGTTCCCCATCCCCTTGGACGACCCCCCTTTTCTCCAAACACGCCTTGCTAACATCCCCTATAGCAGGAAAAGGCCACCGCTCCTTCTCCCCCTGGACCTTCACTCCTGGCTTCACTACCTCCCTGTACCACAAAGACCCTTACAACGTCGCTACAGCGAACAACCACATCTGCCTCATCCCGCAGATAGAGTCTCTCAAGGGCGTAGAGAATGCCGAGGAGATTGCCGCCGTGGAGGGTATCTCGGGACTCATGTTTGGCCCTGGAGATTACATGATCGAAGCGGGTATGAACTTGGATGACTTCCTCCATGGAAAGCCTGATCCGAAGTTCTTCGAGGCCATGGGCAAGTTCAATGCTGCGGCTGCGAAGTACGATTTGCCGATATTTGGGTATGTTACCCCTTCTTTCTTTCTTTTTTCCCGCCCCCCTTTTCTTGGTGCAATTTCATCCCTCTTCACATGAGAGCCGAATGCTGATTATCTGTTTCTTTTTAGTGGTGTTCTCGGTCTAGACCAGATTCCCATGGCGATTCAATCCGGTATGCGGGCTGTTGCTGTCCAGTTCGATGTCTGGGGTATGACAAGGCTTTTAGCGAATTCGCTGGAGGAGGGATGGAAACATGCAAAGCAGTTTGAGGGCAATCCGAAGCCCGGCATGTCGAATGGGGGTAAGAAAGAAGCAGAAAGTGACGGGGTCGAGAGCAAATAATTAGATGCTGATTGGCTTTGATGCCAGTAGCTAAGGAACTATGAAGCTATTAATCAGCGATATGAGCATTTCGCTAGAAGTGGCGCATCGAGTGTGGCGTATTGTGGCATTGCGTTCGGAAGGCGCGAAAGTGAAGGCACTCACATGAATCATTACGTCGATATTTAACGTTGCTAGTGCCGACTTTACCGTGTTGCAAGGTGAGAATCTTGTAAGCGACCATTTAAGCACGCACCAGATAGGACTACTGATCGTCGTTTTCTGTAAGGCGTCCGGTCGATCTGAACCTTGAGAGGCTGTGCAAGTGCTTGGCGCAATGAGCGTATCCAATCAAGTCTCAACAGGGGCGGCGCTGTCACTCGAGGTTGGCGGCTTGTCCTGAGGACGTCGGAGTGGGGCGTCTGTCTTCATCAAGACTTCGCTCATCACAGCCCTGAAGTGTATTAATAGAGTTGTCGTATAAGTAGAATGATTTCGCTGATCAGGCAAACATTGGTCTCCCGTCTTTGATAGCATCTTTGTCGCCAAGTGCTTCTCTACACCTGGGCATCAATTTGCTTATCGAGAAAATCGACCGCTGGATCATGTCCTTTCCAACTAACTTCCCGAGCAGCGACCCCTCCAGCTCGTACGGTGATTAAACCTACTGCCCTCGCGTGACTTCTGATTGCTAATGGAGATTTTAGAGGACGCAAAGAATGATGCACAGGATACCTTTAGTAGGTTTCTTGCTGTGCCCACACCTTTGTGACTAGCCGGCTAACAAGCTGTTCAGACCATGCTGTAGACGCCCAACAGAGAACGCTCGCGATAGGCGTTGGAGTCGGAGTCGGACTATTCGTCCTTTTCCTCGTCATAGCAATCTGGTTCTTTTGGAGACGCAGCAAGAAGCGGAAACAGCAAATGAACGAAAACGCACAACGTATGAACAAACAGACGTACTTTGCAAGGTCTCAACCAGATATGTATCAAAAGTATGGGCAGCCAGCGTACGGCCAGCAAACGTATGAACAGTCGCAGAAAAGACAGAGAGAGGAAGTTGATGGCCTGGCATACAAGACCGAGGTGGAAGCGCAACATCGGCCCAACCAATACCAGGAAATGAATGCGCACACTGCGAATACACCTTACCAAGCCGGTCAAAGGGTTGAAGCGCAGGACAGGTCTGATCCGCAGGAGATGCCACTGAGCTACAGGCAACATCCGCCGCAGGAGATGCCGGGAGGAGAACGGCGATGAGGCGTTTGTTATGGTTGTTCATTCTGCAATGCAATACAGTCTGCAAAAAGAGTGTCTCTTCTTATTTCTGCAACGACCGGTGATGAGAGGGCATTTTGGATAAGTCGGGCTTCATGCAAGATTTCCAAGGTTGTGTTGGGAGTATGGATGGTTCCAGGCTCGTCGCGCGCTTGTCCTACGTCACGCTAGTACAGGGCACGAGCCACCCAGCCATCACCAACCACCACATTTCCAGCCTTCGTGTAATTACGCAACGCGTTAGCAATTATGGATTCAATAAACGGATACCTACATCGTGGTTCCCACAGTGTTCTCTCTCAGCACCAACCAATATCGAACCCGTGTTCGATACGTTTTGACGGCAATTAGCGACTCGGAACCGTCGATACACCTTCCTGAATCTATCGATACGATGCTTTTCAACGTTCAGACGTTGGCACTGGCGGCTCTCGTCTCGACATTGGCCGATGGGCGGCCACTTGATTCGGCGGGACTGCGCAATATCGTCCCAAGAAGCAAGAGCTACGCGGTAGTCAATGTTGGTGGAGACTCGACGACCGAGACGCCTTCAACGACGACATCCATAATCGAGACGACAAAAACCGTTGAGGTCGTTGGTCCGGGAGAGACTGTTACGGAAGAGGTCACTGCGACAGTCATCAAGCCACAGCCAGCACCGGCACCTACTAGCTGCTCCAGCTCAAGCAGCGCATCGAAATCGGCATCCTCGACTCCCTCGCCAGTCTCTTCAACGCCAAGACCTACCTCGTCATCGACATCGAGCTCTTCCATCTCTTCCACAACACCAGTAGCAACGCCCGCCATCACAAGCTCGCCATCGGATAGCACTCCCACACCAATTGAGACGCCGAAGCCGATCTTCATTACCGTCACTGTGTCGGAGAGCGCAGGGTCCAAGGAATACTACGACGATGGCATGTGGCACACCTACTACGAGATCAAGACTTTCGAGGCCGCTGCCGTTGTTGCCGCAACGCCGTCGGCTACAGCTTAAGCATGGCGCTTTACCGAGGAATACGCCACGATGAAGTTGACGCGAGGTTGCTAGGCGGGTTCCTTTGCTTCTTTCAAACGGGGCGTTGGACTGGTTCAATCGTCCGTTTCTGTTCTTTCACTGTGTATTACGAGAAACGAGTAATGGTCGAATGTCATCGACATGCGAGGGCGCCGGGTATGCGTCAGGATGGCGTTGTGATTTGTTTGACGCGATAGACGTGCCTTTGAAGTCGCGCATGTGTATAATAGATTAGATAATGCAGATTATTGACAAGCTGACGTTTGGTTTGGCAAGTCTTCCCTATGTGATGGAGTGATGGGATGAGCTGGTGGCAGGTGGTGATGACGCAGGTTGAAGGGGGAAGCTCTCATCCCTGCTTGCTTGGCGAACGGATACGCCCAAGGCAGCTGTGCGTATCCACGACCAGCTCTCCACAACCCCGGACTATCCGCTCCTCACGTACACAATGGCGTCGCCGCCCCCCGTAGAAGACCAGGCTCGTCTGCTCGAAGATGCCCTCGCCGTGGTGCGCCAGCAGACGATGCTCATGCGGCGGTGTCTCGAGACGCCGGGCAAGTTGATGGATGCGCTCAAGTGCAGGTACGCGCATAGCTCAGGATGCACTTTTGGCACGAGAGTTGATGTAGTATAATGGATGCTGACCGAGTGTCTGCGCAGCTCAACCCTCGTTTCCGAACTGCGCACCAGCAGCCTCGGCCCCAAACAGTACTATGAGCTCTACATGGCCGTCTTCGATGCCCTCCGCCATCTCGCCGTCTACCTCCGCGAAAACCACCCCGTGAACCACCTCGCAGACCTCTACGAGCTCGTCCAGTATGCCGGGAATATCATTCCCCGCCTGTATCTCATGGTCACTGTCGGCACCGTCTACATGGCCATCGAGGATGCGCCAGTCAAGGAAATCATGAAGGACATGATGGAGATGAGTCGCGGAGTTCAGCACCCAATTCGTGGCCTATTCTTGCGCTACTACCTTGCCGGCCAGGCACGCGACTGCCTTCCGTCGGGTGACAGCGAGGGCCCCGAGGGCAATCTGCAGGACTCTATCAGCTTCATCCTGACCAACTTTGTTGAGATGAACAAGCTATGGGTACGGCTACAACACCAGGGACATTCGCGAGAGCGTGAGCAGCGGACCAAGGAGCGACAAGAACTGCAACTCCTGGTGGGAAGCAACTTGGTCCGGCTTAGCCAGCTGGTGGACCTGGAAAACTACAAGAAGATCCTAAACCCGCTACTGGAGCAGATTGTGCAGTGTCGAGATGTTCTGGCACAGGAATATCTCCTTGAAGGTACGCCTCAAATGCCACGCATGCCAGAGTTCGACTAACAGACAATAGTCGTCACCCAAGTCTTCCCCGACGAGTTCCACCTACACACTCTCGATCAATTCCTCTCTGCCGTCGCACGCTTGAACCCGCAAGTCAACGTTAAAGCTATTGTCGTTGGCCTCATGGACCGATTATCGTCATACGCGCAAAGAGAGGCCGAGTCAGAAAGCCCAGAGCAGCGTCGGAAGACAGAGGAAGAGTCGATCGCGCATCTCATGGAGCAGATGCGGATAGCAAAGGAGAAGAAGGCTGCCGAACCCGAGCCCGCACCAGCACACCAGAACGGAGATTCCTCAGAAGCTGCGGAAGAACAACCAGCCGCACAAGAGATAGCAGAGGACTCGGCCACTTCAGCGGAAGCTTCTGCTGAGGAAGCACCAGTGACCGAGACGGATGGTGAAATTGAGAAGAAGCGAGGCATACCGAACAACGTCAAGCTTTTCGAGATATTCCACGAGCAGGTTCAGACGTTGGTCAAAATGCAACGGTTGCCAATACAAGATACTATCGGGCTGCTGGTATCGCTGGCAAACCTCGCATTGTAAGTCTCAGCACTCCAACTTGCTCAATATGGGCTAACCCTTGCAGAAACATCTACCCCGAACGACTGGACTACATTGACCAAGTCCTGACCTTTGCGAACCAAAAGGTTGCCGAATACCAGAACAGCGCCGACCTACACTCGCAAGCTACCCAGAGCCAAATCCTCAGCCTTCTTCTTTCGCCAATCAAGACCTACATTTCACTCTTCACTGCGCTAGCGTTACCAAACTTCATCCCTCTTCTCCACTCACAGCCATACCCTACCCGACGAGCGGTGGCGGGCGAGGTTGCAAGAAGTCTCATGCGGAACCACACTTCCATCGCGACAGTGGAGAACCTCGAAAGTGTGCTGGAGATACTCAAGGTCTTGATCAGAGAAGGTATCCAGCAAGCGCAAGGATATCCAGGTGGACCGATACAACGAAGAGCGCAGGAAACTGAGGAGACCATAGAGGAGCAAGGCTGGCTCGCGCGGATAGTACACCTCATCCGCGGCAAGGACAATGATACACAGTTCAAGGTAGGCACACCCGAGATGGACTCCATGTCACGAACTAACAAGTCTTACAGCTCTTGCAAGCCGCGCGAAAGTCCTTTGCCGAAGGCAACGAGCGTGTCAAGTACACATCTCCCGCCATCATTACAGCCTCGCTCAAGCTCGCGCGACAGTACAAGAAGCGCGAACATTTCGAGGATAACTGGCAGTCGCAATCCTCAGCTCTTTACAAGTTCATGCACAGCATCCTGTCGACACTGTACACGCGGGTTACAGGCTCCGCAGATCTCTCCCTCCGCCTCTTCATTGCTTGTGGTCAGGTCGCAGACCAGAACGGCTTCGAAGAAGTCGCATACGAATACTTTGCGCAAGCATTTACTATCTACGAGGAAGCCATTAGCGACTCAAGAGCCCAGTTCCAGGCGGTGTGCGTCATTGCAAGTGGTTTGCATACTACGAGGAATTTCGGAAAGGAAAACTACGACACCCTGATCACGAAGTGCGCGTTGCATGGAAGCAAGCTGCTCAAAAAGCCTGACCAGTGCCGTGCCGTGTACCTCGCAAGCCACCTGTGGTGGGCGACGGAGATCAGGGCACTAGGCGAAGAGGACGCGAAGAATGTGAGTACTTCGTAATTATTACACGCATGTCACCAATACTGACCAACCGAGCTCTACCGCGACGGCAAGCGTGTACTAGAATGCTTGCAACGAGCACTCCGGGTCGCTGATGCATGCATGGATGCTGCGGTATCTGTCGAGCTCTTCGTCGAGATCTTAAACAGATATGTGTACTACTTCGACCAGGAGAACGATGCTGTAAGTTGTATCCAACCTGACTTCTTTAACGATTTCTGACGGGTACAGGTCACGACCAAATACCTCAATGGACTCATCGAACTCATCCACTCAAATCTTCAGTCCAACGAAAATGCCTCCTCCCTCGAGAACCCACGGAAACACTTCCAGCGCACCCTAGATTACATAGCGAGTCGAGAATACGAAGGTGTAGTGACGGCGGCAAAGTAATGTAATGCGGCAGGACGTAATTCTAGGCAATAGCCGGGGACGGGAGAAAGAGTTGACATTATGAAGTCCTTTGTATGAGTAAGTGGGACAAGGATGATGAGTGTAGGTATACCGACGAGATATGACCGTAAACCAAAGTAAATAGCACTACGGTGAAAATCGCAATAGCTGTAATGAAAGGCCAGGTATTGTGAATAAATCTTGTTGCTTGTGAAATTGAGAGACGATGGTCGTGTGCCAAGCGATGCAGAGGTATGTACATGCATCTCCCTTTCTCCATTAGCTCGTTGAACTGACACTTTGCCGGGTCCTTTTGTCAACAGTCGTATAGCAGTTTGACCTACCTTGTATCGACGCAACCCTAACTCGACTCATGTAATGGCCCCAGACACTGTCAGAAGCGCTCGATATCCACTCCGTCAGTACTTGGACAACAGAACACTGAGTTCGTGATCAGAGGGCAGCCCTCCCATTCAGACTCTTGCACGCGGTGCACTAGGATGCGCAAATCCCAACAACGAATAGCAGCACCGTCTTTGACTCGGCGACCTCCCCAACAGTCTCCAGATCGGCAGCTTTTGACATCTCGAGCGTTTCCACCACTGACCATAGCTCAGACACGCGAATTTAGAATTGCAACGTTAGAGACTGGAATAACATTGATTCGGTCTTCCACTGCGGTCTCAACATCCAGCCCAATCGCTTCTGAACCGAGGTCGTCTTCCTCTTTCTCTCTTGCGGTATCGTCGGATACTTCAAGAACAGCTAATTCCCTCTATAGAACTACCAATACCGCCGACTTCTCAAGCATGATTAGCTCTAGCATTCCAGCGTTCGCTAGCAGCACACCAAGTTCAACGTTCTTTGCGGAACTTGCTTTCAGCACCAAAACACCCAAAGCCTCCGCCAGCGCAATACTTCCACCAGAAATAACACCACCTCTAGATCCAGCCACAACCTTCACATCTCCAGAACCGAGGTCCAGTATAAGGCACCAGAGCTGTCTGTAGCCCTTATCGACACCTTTCCACTGATAAAATATTGGATCAACCAACTCGACGCTCATGTTACGGCAGTGTCTAACGGGCTCGACAACGTCCTTCCAAAGAATTTCAAATTTCTGGTCAAGCCTCCTGAGCCTACAGATTGAATGGCAGAAGATGAGAAACCTGACCCCTCCGCCTTAATACTGGCAAAACAACCGCCACACAGCCTGAATCGTCCTTTTCCTCTACATGTACGCTACAAACAGGCAGCAATTGTCACGTTGCGCGTACATTGTCCTTCTATGGGCAAGGGCAGGTATGTAGGGTGTGTGGAAGTATATAAAAAGGAGAATTGGGACGTCACGGATTGTTCGGACTTTGATGATACTAGAAAGACTCGTCGCACTGTTTACTGTGAATAGTAACGTATGAGTTGCGCCTGCGGGAAATCATGCTTGGATGAGTGTTCGGAAACAAGGAAGAGATCATCGCTGCAGTGTTGCGAAAGTGCACTGGTGTGACGTACGGCGCTGAGGCGAGAGCGTGGGTCTTAGGAAACCATGACGTCAAGGAGAGCTAGAACGGAATGTCACTCCAGACTACGACAGCTACCTCTAATCACCTCACGTTTTGCCTTTCTCACATTACACACTCTTACTCCTCTGTCAATTGTAATTTCCCGATAAATCTTAGCCATGAGTTTCCTCCGCCCAATGTCAATGCTGCGCTCGGCAGCTCTGCGTCCCGCAGCACTCTCAGCCGCACCTCGAGCGCGCGTACAGGCCCGGTTCGCAACCTCAGACTACGGCTCCGGGAAGGGAAACCCAGCCGGGGAATCACCACAGCAGCAAGGCCAAAACCCCAGCGAGAACATTGAGCATCCTGGTCCCGAACCCCCAAGCGTTGCCAAGGGCCAGTCCTCATCGTCTCCGAACAATGACAGCAACTCCAACCAGAACGACTCTCCCAAGCCCAGTTCAGAATCCCCCGCCCCATCGTCTAATAAGGGATCTGCGGGCAAGCGTGATTTCTCAACATCAGCACGTCAGATGAAGGATAGCAAAGAGCCAGCTGTCAAGCAGGGCCAAAACAATGAGCCCACATCCAGCGAAGTAAAAGGTGCGAAGCCCAAAATACTAAACGAAAACCCTCCGGCGGCTGGAAACGAAAGCCAGGACGTCAAGGAGCACAACGAGGACATGAATAACCGGGCGGAGCAGGCGCATGAGTGGGTCAGCAACGAGGAAGCTGAAAAGGACAAGGTCCCCAGTGGCTTCTGGAAGGGTATTTTTCACGAAAGGAACCGTAGTTTAAGCATGGCTAACAGGTTACAGGTGAAGGTGGACGAAGTGGCTCTGAAGGGGTCCGAGGATAAGTCAGAGACGAGTGATGCACGAAGCATACCACGATGATGTATAATTAGCTAAGAATTGAATGACAAGGAATTGAAATGGATATGATAACGTTATATGATGCATCTCATTTCGCCTGGGTGTGTGCACACGACATGATTGCGCTTCACAAGTTTTGTGCTTGCGTGCATGTTTGGGCGATGACGTAAGGGGCTGGACGCGCTGATCTGCCCCCGCAATATTGTAATGGGAAATTCTGAAATGCCATGGCGACACACAACTCTGCTTGTGAGGGCAGCAGAACACGGTGGGCTGTAAAAGAACATGTTGGATCACGATGAAATATACGACAATGAGATGCGGTTGACAATTCTAATGATCCTTTCGAGGCAACGAGCAGAGGGTGACCGAGGCCCAGACCACATCCGAAAGGCGATCTCACAATTGCGCATAAAGAAAAAGCGCGGTCGCAGTTGGCCATAGCTTCCCATTGGCCACCGAGCAACACAGCGGAGGCAGGCGCGTTGGAGATCTTGTTTGTCAGAGCTCCAGACGTGCAGCTCTACGTCACTCGCACGCACACCTTCTAGCCGCCATTGTCTATCCCTCCCCTCATAAACGCTCTCGTCACCTTCACCTTTTAGACTCTCCCAACCCCTCGTCTTTGCCTCATTAATCGATATTAAGCACTAACATCACATCGGCCTCTACACATCATGAGGTTCACCCTTGCATCCACCCTCGTGGTGACGCTTGCTGCTTCGGCTACGGCCAACAGCTGGTTTGGAAGCGCTGGTGCGTATAGTACAGAAGCCCTCCCCTTTGTCTAGATTCCGGCATATGGCCTCAAGCAGCGGTAGACTGACCCTGGAAAGCAGTGTATGACAAGTGGCATGAGACGGAGCTTGAGCGCTGGCTCAGCGACCATGGCATTCCCCATCCCAGCCCTTCGGACCGCAAGAACCTTCAATCGTCCGTCAAGGCCAACTGGAATGACAAGGTCGTCTCCCCCTACACCAGCTGGGACGTACCGACGCTCCAGAAGTACCTGACTCTCAAGGGCCAGCAGGCGAAGAAGGGCACTGAGAACGACGCCAAGAGCCTTGCTGAGCAGGTCAAGGTGTACTGGACTGAGACCGAGGACTCTGCAAACCAGGCCTATGGTAGTGTCAAGGACTGGATCTTCGATACGTACGTATATACACTCCTATATATACACCATCAGCACTAACAATCCACAGCTGGTCCGACTCTCAGCTCAAGGCTTTCGCCGACAAGCATGGCATCCCCGTTCCCCAGCCCCGCCAGCGTGACTCTCTTCTCGCAGCGGTCCGTGACAACTACCAGTCCGCCGCCGAGAAGGCCAAGGAGACGGCAAACTACCCCGGTGACTGGCTCTACGCTTCCTGGTCTGACTCTGACCTCAAGTCCTGGTTCGACGAGCGTGGCTACAACGTTCCCCAGCCCAACACTCGTGACTCTATGATTGCCGCTCTCCGCCGTCAATCTCGTCTTGCTAGCCTCCAGTCTCAAGGCGCCTACGCTTCCGTCTCTTCTGCCGCCGCCAACGCCCAGCAGAGCCTCAGCGACGCTCTCCTCGACTCATGGTCCGACAGCCAGATCAAGGAGTGGGCCGACAAGAACGGCATCAAGGTTCCCCAGGGCTCCAAGCGTAACGAGCTCATTGCTCTCGCCCGCAAGCACCGTGCCCGCCTCTACGGCGACAGCGCCTCCGCTACCGCTGACTCCATGTCTGCCTCTGGTGCTTCCGCTTACGGTGCCGCTACCTCCAAGGTCAACAACCAGTACGCCGCTGCCACTGGTGGCTTCGCCTACTACACCGACTTGGTCAAGCAGCAGATTGGCCTCGCTGAAGCCAGCGCTGCCTCTGCTACTGACGCCGCCGCATCCAGTGCCAGCTCCCTCAGTGGATCTGCTGCCAAGGCCGCTTCCTCGTCTTCTTCATCCATCTCCAAGGCTGCTGCTAGCGCTAACGCCGCTGCCTCCAAATCTGCCTCCAGCGCCTCCTCGGTTGCCTCCAAGTCTGCTCAGAGCGGATACGATGCCGCCGCCGCCAGCGCCAGCTCTGCTTCCGCTAAGCAGGAGTTGTAAGCGTCTCGCTACCTAACACCTAACCGACAAGCAGCGTTCAGTCGTATCATTCCTTTGGTATGGCTGCCTTGCGCTTTATCTCACGACCTTACGATCTACGTATGGATAGGTGGAAAATGAAATGAAATAGGAAATGGAGCCTTGTAACATTAGCATCACGACGATATCCCCCTGCCACCTCCTGGCAGGCTTTGGAGGGGTTGTGCTTTTCGTATTCCTCCAGAATTACGAAGGACGGCGTCTCCAGTAGCTTAGTTTAAGCTTGATAATGAAACAGTATAATTACCAGTAGTGTTTTGATTGGTGAACTCGTGGTACAGAGAGAGGAAATGGTGCTCGTATGGTACAACAGTAATGACGTCATCACCACGAAAGGCGTCCTGAGATGAAGTGTCTGGGGCAATAAAACATTGCATGTTGCTATTTACTACTGCCAAGATTGGCGACGGGGTATCGTGAAAAGTAAATAGAAGTAAAAGCCAGACCACGGCCACTAAACGGTTAATTACTATTCTCACATGCATCCACTGGCGCCTGCTCAACCTTTTTTTTTAATGCAACATTCTCGGTTGTCGGCCCCGTGGCATCACTCGTCGATCTCGACTCATGTACTGAATCCACTCTTTTCACAGGTAGAGCGACATGGTCTTCGACTGCCATTGCGTGATCACTTTCTACCACTTTGGCCGCGCTGTCGAGAGCTTGCCTAGCCTTTTCCATTCTGAACAAAACGTGGTCCGCGGCAACTAAAAGGACCCGCCCATCCTCTGCATCCTTCCTCCATCTCTCGCGCCGGTCCATTGGATATCTGGCATCAGCGCAGCCCTCTTCGAATCGCTTGACCTCGGAATCAATCTGGCTTTGCATGCGTTCCATTTCCAGCATCGAAAAGGACGGCTTGTGCGAGGCGAAGTGAATTGATTGTGGCTCGGGTAGCCAGTCGACGGCGGACTTTTCCCATGCGGCTTTGTGTTGTAGTGACATGCGCCAGTGGACCATCTTGATATCGAGCGCATCTGCAGCACTGCGCAGGCGGTTGTATGCTATTTCGACGAGATGGATTTCTTGTAGGCGTCTTCGGCGTTCGTCGTCGTCCATGGTATCCATGTGGCAGTACTCGTATTGCTGCTGTGCGTTGACGAACAGCAAGTATTCGGCTTCTTCGAGTAGCACCTCCTTCTCGACTTGCATTTCGTTTATCCTGGACCACGTATCATCGACGTTAATTCGTCCGAGATCTGCAGCGTAATCGATCGGTTCGATATAAAATGGCAAGTCATCTTGTTGGCCTGCTGGCTGCGCTTCTACGTTTGTGATTTGCTTCGTCGGCTTGACAGTAGGCCTGTCGAGTTGCTCTGCCTGCTCAAAAACTCGGTCTGGCAGAAGTTGCGTATACCAGACGCCGTTATGCCGTACATACTGCTGCATGATGGGATCCAACTTGGCCATCAACTCCTTGTCCCAGAAGATGGCCCAGAACTCGAGCGACCTTCGCTTTAATCGCCGATCAAGACGCCTGTAAGCCTTCTGCCGCTCTCCAGTGTAATGAAAGTAGCCATGAGCTCCCAACATGCCGGTACAGGCGCCTATATTCGCCATGCCCAAGCATCGCGTCAATCGGGGTATAGCAGGCCGGCGCATGAAGAGCGTAGGGATTGAAGCAGCCAGACTGAGCGCGGCACCAGCCAAAGCACCATCGTCGACGGTATATCTCTTGGTCCATTTATACCACTTCCCCTTCTTGGCCTTTGGCAGCCTCTCCGACACGACTACATTTGCAAAAGCCGAGTAGTAGTACCAGTTGACAGCCGCTCCCACCAAGCCAGCGCAAACGCCCAACCTGGCCGAGGACTGTACGAATAGGGCTGTTCTGGATATCGACTGTGCCGGCGTCACTCTCTGGCTGAACCTCGAAGCGAAGGAAGTGTAGGCGGCGGCGAGGACGGTGGAAGAAATGATGGCATACTGGGGCGTCGCATTCGCGCCGATGGGATCCGGCCGTTTTGGAACAAGTCGATGCTGGCCTTCGCCTATGCACAATGAGCAAGACACTTCCCCACAGTCTTTATATCCCTCAAGACTCACCAGGTGGCACAAACAGTCGCAGGACCATGTTTCTAAACGGATAGCTATGGGGCAGCTCCAGCGGCTAACGGTGCATCATGGGCTCATATGCGAGGGTAGCAGGAACTGCTGCGAAAGGGTGTGCAGCCCCAGCGAGCGCGTGAGAGATGCACGCGGCCGTTCATAGCGGGCGATGGTGCGTCGACTCTGTCGGTGAGTGGGCGATGGTGCTGAAGTCATGAGGCTGACCTGAAACCTGGTAGCTCATACACAGGAGCAACCACCACGGGCGGCCCCCCGGGAAGGCGCGTCGCAGGGGGGTGGGGAGGGGAAGCATCCACGGCCTTGGCCCAATGCAGACGTGATGGGCAGAAAAAGGGTTGGTGAGAGAGCGGAGACGCGTTCACATGGTGTGCGACGGCCGGTGTCGGTCGGCATGGGGAAAGCCATGCGCGATGCGAACCTTCCAGGGTTCAGCGAGCGCACGTGAAGACGTGCGGTCATGCGCACCCACTGTAGCTCGTGTTCTAGACACAGACACAGACACACACCCATCAGGTATTTTTAGACTGGAGATTATGCATCCTGTTCAATCTTGCTTTTACCATCATAGCTACGATCTGCACGAGGTATCCCTTGCAGACATAATCTGTTATGTTGCTGCATACGCCCAAGCCAGCTCTTGCTACCACTGCTGTAGTATATGCAAAACTTCACATTCCACCCATTACAAACTCGTACCTCAATCTAGTAAAACATGCCGCGCGAACTAGTAATAACAAAAGAGAAAGAAAAAATACACAAGCTTTTCTCCAAAACAATAGGTATCTCAAAACGCCGTCGCTAAGTAAAAAGCCGGACTGCCAGTAGGGCAGCGCAGCCAGGGCCACCCACGCTACGCTTTAGCTAGTGCATTAGTACGCGATGAAGAACACGAGAAAGTGGGAAAGGATAGACAAAAAAAAGGGAAAGCGTATGGTCGAGACCGTCCCACGAGGTATCGTTGCCGCCTCATCCAGCCCTACTAGTGTCCCGTCTCTGCATAACAATTTTACTGTCTTCGCTGCGCAAGAACTCGAACACATTAAGCTCGAGCCTCGCCAGCCCGTCCTTGAAGAGATATTCACTCCCTTCCGTGTTGGTCATGGCCCTGAATGCCATGCATAGCAAATCCTCTGGACTCAGTCCGTCGATTGAACTCATGTTCTTCCACTTGAGCCTCATGGCTCGGAGATCATTCATCGCCAATAGCCGATCCACCAGCCCCACATGCGTCACACCCGGATTGGCTGCCATCGAGTGACGCAAAGCCGCAATCGCTTGCCGTTCGTGAAGCCAGGCCGTCAGGATCTTAGAGATGAGGTCGTAATGCGTCGGGAGTTCGCTGCGAAACAGACTTTCGCCACGGAACCAGAGTGCGTGGAGGCGTTGGAGCAGAGCGGCTTCATCTGGAGGCATAGTAGACCGAGGGAAAAAGAACGTAAAGAGACCGGCGGTCACTTCGCATTGGAGTAGGCGGAGGTCCGGCGTGGGCACTGTCTGCCTGGCAATGGCTTGAGACGGTTGCGTGGCCTGCGCCGAATCTGGGTGTTGGCTTTTCAGCACAGCTTGCTGAGGTGCATGGTGGGATGCAGCTGGTTGAACATGGCTTGAATGCCCCCAGAGACCGCTGGGTGCAGCTTGTGGTGCTTCTTGCGTTGAGACTAGTTGATTTCCGTATGTGGCTGCACCCTGTATAGAGGGTGCAGACATTGCCTGCGTATTAGTTGCCGTAAGTGGCTTATTAGGTGCGGCCTGCGCATGTGGTGTACTAGATCTGCTGCGAGGGAGAGGTGCAAGAGAACGGCCGTAGGGGTGAGTTGGTGTATTAGATCGACTTGGAGGCCGAGGTGGAAGCTGCTGTTGAGCTTGAATGTGAGGATGGGATGGAAGTTGAGAATGTTGGGTGTGTTGTGGTTGGCCGTGGTGCGGCGCCTGATGATGTTGTTGTTGCGGAGGGTGAGGCGATGAATGTTGCCGGCCTTGCGGTTGTGGTTGCTGTGGCTGTGGGGCGATGTGCGCGTGCTGGACATGCTGAAGTGCAGGAGATTCTTTCTTGAAGAGTGTGCTTCCCCCATTGACAAGTGGAGGTACAGAAGCAGATACATTTACCGGTTGAAGCCCGTGACTGCTTGGAGCTGGCGTGGGAGTCGCTGGCGGTACAGAACGCGGAGGATCAGTGGCAGGCCGAATAGGAGCCGAACCGTGCGGCGACGGGTCATATGGGCTGGTGTAGCTATTACTGTGGCGATGTCCACTTGCAGGAGAGGGTCGCTGTATTTCCTTGGAGGGCTCTCGTGTAGCTTCCCATACCGGGTCTCTCGAGGGGTCCTTGACAGGTGGTGTAGTGTTGACTGCAGTGAAGCCGCCAGTGTTGACGGCGGTAAACCCAGCCGGTGCTGAACTTTGCGTAATGGGGAGTGGCCTTGAAGCGCCATTTGGCTCTTTGTGTGACAGAGGGGTAGGCTGTGTCCTCGCAGATTCAGGTCCCATTCCAGGTGCTGGGGAAAAACGATGGGCATGTGTCGACATTGGCGGCATGTTCTCCATACTGCCTGACCCTGCGGGATATAGCGACTTGAGCGACTTCCTGGGACTACCCTTTCGGCTGACAGGCATGGTGCTATATGGCCGCTTGACAGGTGTCGAGTCCATTTCTTCGTCATCCGACATGGTCAAGTGGGCATTGCTCTTGCGCTTCTTCAGGTTGATGGGCTTCACGTCAAGGTCAATTCCAGCAGCCGTGTCCGGGTCCGGTGGAGTGAGGGATTGCGGCGTTCCATGCGGTGACTGTATCTGATTAACATGTCGACAGGGTAAGACGGGAGCAATTAGCTTTGATTGCGACGACATACCATGCCCTCGCCATCCATGTCAGCGAGCTGATCATACTCATTCGCACCCGACGGCCTCTTTAGCTTCATGTTGCGGATGTAGTAGCAGGCTTTGATGATGATCCATCGATGCAGGTGTATCTTCAGACTGTAGAAAAGCTTAGCTTAGCGCCCACGCCCACTCTCCACACACGTGCATGGGCCCAACTTACATGTCCTTGTGCTCAGGCTCGTCATAAAACAAATCTTTGTTGTATGTCTTCTTGGAGGCATCCGGCGTCAGTAAGCAGCTGCGATCCGCATCCCTGCCCCAAATAGCGGGTCCATAGCTCGCTAGCAGCTCTTCCAGCTCCTGGTCCAGGGAGTGCGGATCCGCCGCAAAATCTAACAATGCATCTCTTTCTTTTGGCAGTTCCTTTGACAGCTTGGTCACTTCACTGGACAGTTTGCGATAATCCGGATTGTCGAATTTCGGGATGCCGCGGTTGGTCGTCGACGACGAGGCCGACAGGCCCAGGCCCAAGCATTCCGTCACTTCGCGTATAGTCGGGTTATGCGAGCTGAAAACAGAGATCCATCGAGCGCGGTCCCATCGTCGCACGCCGTGCTCAAGATCCAGAGCCAAATTGTCCTTTGAGCTCATGGCAATGCATGGGTGACGGCAGCAACGTCGACAATGGAAAGATGTAAAGGAAAGCGACGGTGAAAAAGTAGGCGGATGGAGATGACAATCGATGGCGCGCGCGCCAAAAGTGTGATGGATCCGCCGGGTTGGGGGTGATGGCTCGGCAAGGTAAAAGGAGTACGTTCCACTAGGCCGTCTTGGAACAAAGTTTTTCTTATTGCCAGCTGCTCTGCCAAAAACTTTGTCCAGTCTCAGATGCCGATCGTGCTACCTTACCAAACAAAGAACGTAGGCCCCCCTGTACATACGAGCACATGGGCGTCGACGACGACTCTCCGCGCAACAGCTATTGGCCTTGGGCTTGGGCTTCAAGGTCAAGATGGTGGAGGCGTGGGGCGGGTGACAGAATGATGAGAAATGATGATTGATGCCGGTGACGTGTAAGAGGCGACAGACGGTATGCTGCGTCGAAAAGATACCCAGAAAAGACGTGCGTGTCCAGTAGCGAGACAGACCATGATCCGGCAGGGGCCGCAACAAAAACATGTGCATAGGTAATACGCGTCCACATCCCGAAGTTAATGACTCGCACGCCAATAATTCCCCATCAGGTGTAATGATAGTACCGCCCCGCCCTCATTCGTCCAAGCAGCCCGGGTCCGTTCACCCTTGCTTGTTCATAGTACGACGCTTGCACTATGGGCCCTGTGGTCATTTGCTGATTTATGCTAATCATATCTACCGCTTGGTACATCCTACACGGCGGTACAAATAAAGCTGTCGCTAGCAGCACAACTCTTACTCGCATAGGCCAAAATATCCGATCCTCTTACTCAAACCCAGCATTAGCCGCCACATGCAATCAGCGAATAAGCGTATAGCCGGAGATAGACTCGTTGGTATCGCGGTCAGGAGTTACAACTACATATGCATCTATGACGCGCTCGTCCCTCTCTTCTGGCCTTACCCATACATTTGTACCACCGCGGCTCTGCCATTACTCATCCACTCACGCATCTGCTTTCGCAGCAAATTGCCACTCGTCTTCGGCATGCGGTATAGATTGCTGCGGCATGTAACGCCACACGTCGTGGGCAATGTGAGGCGATGTGATGAATATTTGCGGCGCGGTCACTCCACTCTAAAATAGGAACGTGGCATTAGGGAGATTTACGGCGCAGTGCGGAGCCAAAGCAATGCCCCTTGGCTGCAGGTTACATTAAGCGAGAGGATACTGCGCGAAGTGCTGCCGAGCCGTGTACTCGCTCGGATGCTAGTTGCCGAACTATTGAACGCTGCCTATACGCGCTGAATATCAGCAGTAGTCGAGCCGATCGTTATTAATCTCCAGGTCACTTGTTGCAGCACTGCTTACTGTATGCTGCACACATGCTGATGGCAAAAGGCATGGTTGAGATGTGGCACAGCTGGGCCAGTGTAATCCTACACGGTCCTGTAACAAGATGGAGTAGCTGAAACGATTCCTTGCGGCTGACCTACCCTAATCGAGGATTTTTCCCGAATTGGACGCGTAGCGGCCTTCTCCCAAACCCTACCGATCGATCGATCCCTGAAGTCCTGAACGCCTGTAAGATCGACCTATACAAAGTTCACGCCTACAATCCTGACACATAGACTATGCGCAACCAGAGAAAGAGCATACCGGCCAGCGTCGGGACTACCCGGTATGCCAGAGCATACCCTTTCCATCTTCTTCCTCTTCCCGGCGGAAGTTCTCCAAGTGTTCATGCAGCCACGCCATAGTTGCCGTAAACTCCACAGGCTTCCACTGCATCTCAACCGCATACTTCTCCCCGGCTAATACGACCAAAGCTTGTCGCAGCAACTCGTCGCGGTCGACCGCGACATTAGGACCGAGACCAAAACCTTGGCCCACATCGTCAAAGTTGGCGATGATCGTTTGTGTACAACCCATGAGTGTACGATGTTGTTGAATGCGGCGCTCAATTTCGGCCGTTGTGTGGCCCTCTGCTGACCAGCCTGTAATCATGTCAGTGCGTTGGAGATAAGGAAGAAGCTAGTAAACAATAACTTACGTTCATTTGCCCGTTGAAGAGCTGCTAGATGTCGCTTGAGTTCCACCCAGGTCAAGAATGCTCGTTCTCTGGCGATGAATACAGGGATGTTCTCAACCATCTTCTGATAGTCAGCCCGGACGCGCTCTCGCCATGTCTTCTCCAGTTGGTTTAGCAAAGCCTCCTCGTCCATTGAAATGCCGCGCTCTTCTCCGTAGATGTATTGCCGCAGCGCTCGTAGTCCGTCGTAGTCCAAGCCGCGGTAGGGTATGCTGTTGTTTGGCTGGGGTATCTCTGTTGACGCGTCGTCCGAACGGAAGCTTGCTACTAGCTTCGCGACTTCAATGCTAATATGTCGGTCAACGGCTGCTTGATTTGCGTTTGCAATCTGTTGTTGTACGGCTGCTTTGCTTTCTGCCGGGTGCGCCGATGTGATGGGGTCTCGTGCCCTGCTCGTTTCCGCAGCAAGTCTATTCCAAACGCCTTCAACAATGTTTTGTGGTTGTTGTGAGGGCTGTAATTGATGTGCACTTGTGGCTGCATAGCCGGCATTACCATTCGGCGGGTGCCCCCCGCCGTTGACAGCTGTAAATCCACCCCCGTCCCGGGGTCCCATCGTAGGACTTTCACCCGATTCCGGGGGTGTAAGCATAGCGCTTGATGACATGGGACTTCCGCGTGACCCTGTATCGCCATCGTGCAGTACTGAATTCGGCGCGAGCGCGACGAATGAGGCTGGTGTGCCATTCTCAGGTTGGCCAGAAAACTCCGCCTCCGCTCGCGCCTGTCGGTTTTCTGCCTTCTTCCTCCTTTCGCGGTCAAGGCGCTCGCGTGCAAGGATAACGTTGCATGCTTTCAGTCCTATCCACCAGTGGAGGAGCTTGTGAATCCTATACTATATTCAGCCATGATTCAAGATTTTCCAAGGTTTCGGTCTCCAACTCGGATCTACTTACAGCTGCTTGTCTTCTTCGCTCTCAAAGTATAGATCCCTGGGGTAGAGCCCCTCCTCAACACCAGGTTCGTTCGCGGTCAGCAAATGTTCGCGATCCCCCACTCTCCCCCAAACCTTCGCCCCATGCTTTTCGAGCAAGCCATCTACCTCCTCTTTCAGGCTTCCCTCATCACTGAGGAACTTCATCAGCTCATCCGGCTCTTTCGGTAGTGTAGACACCACATCGCCCATATCGGCCACCAGTTCGCGCACTAGGGCCGACTCAAAGTTGGTCTTTCCGCGTTTATTGGAAGACCACTTGGCGCGTAGCCCAAGACGCTCAATGAGTTCATGCATGCGCACTTTGGACCGATTCTTCATGATATCGAGCCAGTCTTTGGAAGTGGCGTAAGTAATTGATGAGCTGTCCATAATGTTCGTGTTGAGTGTATGTAATGTAAAAGGTTGCCAGAAATCTCAGGTCTAAATTGCTGTTGTTGCTCAGTTCGGTTGCTCGGATGCTGAATGTTGCGGGGTTGCGACCATGCAAGGAAGCGCGATGTGTAGTGCTGATTTCTTCTTCGGTATGATTACATGCAGATGCGCTCAGGATGGTAACGACAAACTGCAGATACAAGGAACACGCTGTCAAGGCATGTGTGCTGAGAACTAGAGTACGTGAGACAAACGAGCGACAAGACGAAGATGATAGGAAGACGCGATAGATGGCAAAAGTACAGATGAAGAAACGGTAGCGTCGCGTACGGAAGGTTCGTTTACAGGGTTGGCTGCGCCAGGCTCGGAATGGTAGGCGGAAAAAGTGGGCAATTCTTGCCGATTGGCTAGGGCAACGCGTAAGCACGGCGATCTTCCCAAGACTTACACAACAATGTGCAAATTGCCATTTGACTACCAGGACACATGTATGTCTTATAATGCTGCTAACAGCGCTATCTAGCAATGGTGGTTCTGTATGAACAGTACTTATCAGGGAGTGTTGCGACTATGTGCTGGACACGCTAGCCCGTCAATTCAGGCTTCGGATGTCTTGTTGGCTACGCATGTGGTACCGGGAATGATGTATCGGCAATAGGCCTACTCTGAAACATTGAAGAGTTTTGGACATTCTTCACGCGGGGACTAAGCCAAGTATCACGAAGGAGTATGAACCTGCACGTGCGCGGGGCAAAGCTGGCCCGTGTCTATAACATAACTATGCTCTTCTGCAGTACATGGATCTACGCCCACCACGACCACTACTGGCCGAGTCCGAATGACCCGAAGAAGAAATACATCAATAAACCATAGGGTATAAGTGATCTAGCGCCCAAATGCCATTGAGAGGTCCAAAATCTTGAAACTGCAACCTGCACGTCGTGACCACACTCTAAGCAGCACATGCGGAGTCAGGTCGACTCATAGATTTGAGTTCGACATAGACTCGGCCTTGCGAATGATTTCCCAAGATAGAAGCCTGGGCAAGTGTAGTCTGTAGTCGGTCAAATGCAGCCTCCGTTCCTTTCCGAGCAACAATCGCCTTGTTCGTACCGTCGCCAAGACTGTAACTCAACCGCCATGTCCTTGTCCTTGCAAGAATCTCAGCAATGAACGGAATAGCCTCCGTTTCTTCCCCCAACATGCTGAGCAGACCCGCGAAGGATTTACACTCCCCAAGAGTGTGAACGAACTCATACTCCATATCCTGGTCTTTGACAGGCCAGAAAAGATAGATGCGCTCAGCCTGTTCATTAGTGAGGTCGAGGGCTATACTCTCAACAGGTAATGCAGTTCGTGTAAGTTGCGAACTTGGTTTGGAGTAAGTGGGTGGCACTGGGTCCTGCTGACGAATGCGCCCGGCCTCCAACTGTATGTGACCATCATCACCCCAGAGATTGTCTTCATCGCGCTCGCACGTACTTGTTGAGCTATTCTTAGGCCGCTTCCGTGGGGGCGATTGGTCTTCTTGAACCCTATCCTCTTCGCTGTCTACTTTCTGCAACATCCGTGATGTTGGCGGTGGCATGTCTGTAATGGTAGTTCCGGGAACAATGGCAAGATCATAGGCGTCGAGCGGTTCGGAAATTCGCCGTTTTGTAGTCTTTGTGGTGGCTTTAGCAGGCTCATACGGTTGCAGTACCTCGAGAGCTGTGGCTAATATTCCAGCACCACTCTGCGGATTGCGAAGGGTGAGCACCATGTAATCGTTAACGAACGTTTCTCCTCTGCCGCCATTGGTGATCTCATAGAGGCAGTAAGATTGAAGGTCTTTCAGGCTCCTGTCACTCTTCTGTGGTAACATGATGGCAAAGACTCCAGCCTCATCGTCGCCATCAAGTGGCATAATTACTAATTTCTGAATGTCGTCAGCATCTTTCAAAGAGTTGTAGCACGAAGACCATAGTCAAAACAGAGCTTTAGGAAGGTTTTTAGACTTTCGGATGTGACTTACAGACTTGCGGTAGAATTGGATCTCACTCAATGACACAACAACCGAATTGCTCGCTGCGCACCCGCGACAGACAGCCTGGTGAGTCTGCCCAGCTGAACCTTGTATGACCGGAGGATGCGGTGGACTGAATTTAGCGTAGTTGAATTTTAGTTCCTGGAAGGACGGTAGCCCGCGAAACGATTCACCCTGTCTATCCGGAGCGAGGTAGCCGATCCAGATGCCTCTTGTGAAGAGCCGATTGGCAGAGTAAAAGTGTCCTTTGAGATGGAGCTGTGAGTTGAAGCAGTCGTAGAAGCTCGTAGACTTGTGAGAATCGGCGGACTGGCTCTTCTCGCATGCGGTAGCTTCTTCGCTGCTCAGAGAGGTCTCTAGTGCACGGAGTTTGGGTGACATCATCGGCGAGGTCAGCCCGCTAGACTGACTGCTGCCATCTTGCTCAAGGCCGCCCGAATAATTGGCCTCTGGGATTTCCCGAGTCTCAGTCTCTACCGTGTGCGCAGGCGCTTCATGGGCTTTGGAGATGCTGGTTTTGCAATAAGGCTTGCGGGTGCGGGTGCGGGCGACGCTACCGGAGAGGATCTTCAAGTTGTAGGTGTGAACACTTTTCCGAGCTCTCGACGGCTGTACCCGTGACTCGCCGTGAGAGACACCGGAGGAGTGCATGTTAGCACCCGTTTGTCAATAGTCGGTTGTGATAACGGATTGTTGTGCAACTGGAGGTGGCAAGTTGCCAGGCGGCGCTAGGGACGACCTTGCCGCAAGGGGTAGATCCTGAGGTGGCGCAGTCTCTGGAACTAGGCAGTGACAGCTTTGTGACAGCGAAATATTGCGATGGCAACTCAACTGCTTGCCCAGACGTTCTTGTTGTTATTTCCTATGAAGGTGATTATCTTTGACTGGCTACAACTAACGGTTTCACGGTACGTTCCCGGGTCTGAGTGTTGCTGTACATGCTTCTGAACCTTTATTATTCTTTCCTATGCATATTCTTGAATGTTCGCCATCGTCACAAGCATACAATCATCCCTTCGTATATTTTCCCAGTCCAACTTCGATGTACCCAAGCCTCAAATAGGCCCTGCAATGCGATTCAACGGAAAGAACTCGCGGCACTAGAAAGCCGCACCCCTTGAGGCAACTGTAAGGAGATCTGGAATTATCTCCATCGCTTCAAAAACACCAAATGCGTACAAATACATAGAATCCGATTTTGGGGAAGGAAACTTCCCTTGCGTGGGGATGCAAGGGCAGTCAAAGGCGGTCGCGAAACCCGTCATCGATTGTTCCCTTTTTGTTACCGTTCAGCTCTCCTCTCGTCCACCAAAACACTCCAATTCTTTTGCACGTTGATACCACCGGTCGCAGTCCTCTGTGCACTGTCGTCGCTCACACGGCCCAGTTCAATCTCAACGTTACTCTTGCCCATGTCGTCATTCGCGAATTTTGTCTCCTCTTCGTCGTCGAGCCTACTCATACCTGCCAGTGTAGAGAACAAGCCGCCAGTAGCGCCCTTCTTGCGAGGCCGAGAGTTGGACGAGCCCCCAGATGCGTACTGATGGGATGGTCCCTCTATATCTGAAGGCCGAGAGGAAGAGAAGGAGAAGATTCTGTTCAATCCCACCATCTGGAACGCGGGCTTCAGGCTCGGCAGGCACGCACACGTCAGCCCGATGTTGATCTCGACAATTGACCACACAATGATCTCGCGGAAATTGTATGACACGTCACCCTGCAGTGCAAACGGTATCTGTAGGAAGATGACGAGGCGCACGAGGGACACTACTGCGATGAAGGTACCGAGGGCGAACATGCCTGCGAGCACTATGCGCTGGGCGAGTGGAGCATGCAAGCGCCATACGTGCGGCAGAGGCATCATGACGATGATGAGGTCGAGGATGACGTTGGGAACAGAGCCGCCGAGGTAGATGGACTTCGTTGGGATGCATGTCGGATCTTTGATGGTGATATCCCAGGCGGCTTGAACAGGAATGCAGTTGAAGATAACACAGAGCATCTGCATAGCACGAACACATTAGTATGCGTTTTTAGGGAATCGACAGTCGTATAACTCTTCTGCCTTGCTGGAGAGCGAACTTACGATTGCGGTGCACCAAGCGATCGATGCCCCAGTGACGATATAGATAGTAAAGCGAGCCTTGATTTCGAACAAGCGCCAGTAGAAGGCGAGCACGGAGAGCTTGATGGCCGTGATACTCAATGTGTAAAGTATTTGACCCACGTAGATGTTCTTCAGGAATCTTATGATCTGAAGAGGGTCCGTGATTTCGGTAATGTGTAGGCCTAATGATTCTCGCATCCCTATCACATAGCATGATTAGTTGTTGCTCGCTCTCTGTTGTACACAAGGAGACGAAGAGACAAGAACGTACCAATGATGCACACGTAGAAGAAGCCGTTGGCAAGTGCTAACGCAACTATCGACATATAGTCGTCCCATTGCACGTTACGCCAACCCCTGTGACGGAAGCGACACCAGATCTTCAAGGGGACGACCACCATAATGATGATGTATGTGGACACTGCTACTCCATCGAGACGATGGCGGTATGCCTCACTGTGTTGCAGTCAGTCGCACCGCTCCCAAAGTAGTGGTTTCTGGTCCAGGCATTGCCAGAGAAGACATATAGGCCGCGATAGCTTCGTCGCAAGGACATAGCATGAGTAGGGGTAAGCCATCCAGGCTTTTCAGTAACTTACGTGCTTTCCTGAGGGTTAATGATTGGTGCCATATCCCACGGTACTATCCCAATGTACGCGTTATCAGGCCTTGGATAGTGATCGAACAGAGGAGACAAAGAGAATGACGGGAGTGAATAACAAGTATGAACCCTCCCTCCGATCTGCGACAACGATGCGTAGTTCACGATGTTATACCAGAAAAAAATCCAAGCGGACCTAAACATACACCCCAGATATCTAATGCCTCGTGCCGATACAGCCATTCCCGGCGGCAGAACCCCTTAGGCCATCCACTATGACATTTTTTGCTTCTGAAGCCCGAGATCGACCAATACTATTGCAGAAGGCGGCAGTGACCAGTACTGATGCGAGGAGTCTGTACCATGCATGGGTCTGTTGAGCAAACTCTAAAACTCGGAAACGAGGCTTTCGACACACGGGGAGGCGCTGGTAAGTGGGTCTTCCTCTAGGGTCCTTGTCAGGCTGGAGCTCTTAAAAAGAGAGAAGCTCTACCTGTCACATGCGAGTGGGTGTAGATGATGTTTGCCGGATATGCCGGGCGTCGCTCTAGGCTTTGGTCTCATTGTAGAAGCGCGCTATTGCGGGAGCGAAATGAGCGCTTTCTCCACACCTGTTATGCATGTACGCCCTCTCCCACGTGTGGTTGCGGCTTGTGTATAAGCAAAAATGGTGCATCGCGCTTAAAAACAAAGTCACGTATTTCAGCGCGGCGCAAGGATAAATTTGTATTTTTGTGTATTGGGCACAGATAGGGTGGATGCCCCATAACCCATGCACCAAGTGAGGCGGACCTGCATCGCCGCACTTTACTTGTCCATGTCGAGGCAAAGAGCAGCACGAGCAAGTTCGGCGTGCGACCGCTTTCTACCAGTCGTAGTGTGTGCTTACTCACTGAAACCTGCTCCTAGTGGATCAAACGTCGCGGAGTGGCCGTCGTCAGTTATCTTCCGAAGCTCTTTACCGTATGAGGACGGCCCAGGAGATCAGTTGCCTCTTCAGTGTGGAAGAAATGCCTTGGCCATTCGTTCAAGTCTCCTGATCTTCGTTACCGGGTCCCGAGTCAGAGCCAGCTACGGCAGTTGAAAGCTAGCCAATTATTGATAAGTGCTCGACTCTCCACGAGTATGTCTCGAGGTCTACAAGTGGCGTGTGGCAACACCTGTTCTGATTTTCTTTGCTTCGTTTCAATCGGCGACGACGAGCTGAATATGAGGAACACATTGTGTCCGATTAAAAAAAGCAAGTGTAGTAGGCCAGTGTGTGCAGTCGTAGTGAGTGGCGGACGAGCCAGATGTTTTCGGTGGATGGGTCCGTAGTGCCAATCGAGCATCGCGTGAACGCCATGACCAGGGTCGCGGAAGCGGAAGAAAGATGGCGTGCACATTGAAAGCCGGTGGGATTTCAAGCCACGCGCGCCGCCGTCATAGTCTTTTTAGCACTGCACGCCTGAAGCGAGAACCTCAAGAGACCCTATCGAAAGTTCCACATTAAGGTAATTTTGCCCGTCTTGTTTCGAAAACGACCAGGAAAAATGCAGTCGATTCCCATGGGGTATAGTGAGTGACCCACCAACACGGTCGAGCGGCAGGATTCATCAGCGCACAAGTATCCAGCTCTCGGGATGTGTACCTACTGGAAAAATAAAATTTCAATGACAAGCAGAAAACTGTGATGTTACTGTAGGTCAGCAAGATGTCTGTTTGTAAGCGAGTGGCGATAGTCGAGGATAACTGGTGCGGGAAGCGCTGTCCGGAGCGGCTCGTAGGGCCCATTGCCTAGTCCACCCGAGAAGCAAACCCCACATTTGAGTCTCCTTTGACATACGCCCCCGAGCTTTAGTGAGAAACCAACGTCCCCTCGTCCAATCAAATAGGTATCGACAATGTGACGGAGACTAGCTACAGAAGATTAAAACAAGTCCGCAGTAGCTATGCCGGGAGTATGAGATGTGTAAAAGAATCCTCACGCTCTTGGTTTCGCGTTGGCATTTCCAAACTTTGTTCTTTCGTACCAGTCGAGCGACAGCTGCATGATGGTTAATCAAGACACACTGAGCGGAGGGATGTACCCGAGCCTCCTCGCGTTGTGTTTCTCATCTGCATTAGCATATGCTTTGATTACTGGCTTTTACCGTCTATTCTTCCACCCACTCGCTTCGTTCCCTGGACCGTTCTGGGCTCGCTTGACAGTATTTCCATCATGGTGGCACACTCGTACGGGTGATAGACACATCTGGTTGCATAGCCTGCAAGAAAAATATGGCACGTTGAACTTCTATCTGCAGAGAAAATGCTTTTGGCTGACAGATGTCAGGTCCTGAGTTCCGGTTCCGTCCTGATAGTGTTGTTCTCAACACTCCTTCTGCGTTCAAGAAGATCTTCGGACCCAAAGGAAACGTCAGGAAGAGCGACTACTATCGAGTATGGCCACGCAACGTTCACTCCATCAACACATGGAGCAGCACAACGATTAGCGACCATGCTCGCAAGCGCCGTGTATTGAACTACGCATTTTCTGAGGCTGCCTTGCGTGATGCCGAAGTTTTTCTGCATTCGAACATGGATCGGTGGCTGGAACTGATTGGCCAACAAGCGTCGAAAGACGGTGAATGGACTACGCCCATTAACATGTGTGACTGGATGAACTGGCTTGTGTTTGATATCCTCGGCGATTTGTGCTTTGGCAAGAATTTCGACATGAAGGAGCCTGGAAGCGACCTGCGCCACATTCCCGAGGTCATGGCTACATTCTTGGAACTCCTCCACCCAGTAAGCTCAACGGTCCGTAAAATGACTGGACTGATGCTAAATTCTTCAAGATCGCGTTCGGCCCCCTCGCTGATATCTGGGTATGGCTGAAGCCACGGGGTCTCGACTGGCTTCTGTCAGTTGCCTCGCCGCCAGCGGTCGTAAAGTGGCAGGAGTTTGTGACCCAATGTCTTGAGAGCCGCTCAAAGGATGAGCAAGAATTGGAGAAAAACCCGAAGCCTGAGGGCGAGGTCCGAAAAGACTTCTTTCACTGGCTCTTCAAGGCTGTTGACCCTGAGACAGGCGAGCGCGGCTACGACCTAAACGAGTTGTACGCGGAGTGTGAGCTACTGACCATTGCTGGCTCGGACACAACCTCTGTTGTCATGTCCGCCGCTTTCTTCTATCTTGCAAAGCAACCAGGCCTCCAGGCCAAGATTGCCCAGGAAGTCCGCTCGACCTTCGCAAGCTACAACGAGATCAAGTCCGGCAGTAAGCTCGTGTCTTGCAAGTATCTCACTGCTTTCCTCCAAGAAGCCATGCGTATGACCCCACCCGTCGCTGCCGAACCGAGCCGAGAGGTGCTCCCTGGTGGCACCAGTGTCGACAACCACTATTTCCCTGCTGGTCTTCATGTGAGTACTGGTCTGTACTGTCTCAGTTACAACTCGAATGTGTACCCGGAGCCGTTCAAATTCCGACCTGAGCGCTGGATTGTCGACGAGTCTGGCAAGGAAGGTTCTTCAGCTGAGAGCGTGGCCTTAGCGGAGAGCGGCTTCTGTGCCTTCTCATTCGGAACCCGTGGCTGCGTCGGAAAGAATCTCGCCTGGCTTGAGATGCGTCTTGCTATTGCGAAGACGCTCTGGATGTTCGAGGTGCAGGGTGTTGCAAACGACAACCTCGGTGGAGGGGACCGGAAAGCGCAGCCTGGACGGCAGGTGGAAGACCAATATCAGATCTACGATATGTTTGTGGCTAACCGGAAGGGTCCGATACTCCAAATGAGGAAGAGGCAACAGGCCTAACACATCAGGAGTATCTAGGTGGTCGTGGAGAGATATCAGGGCGCTGTGCGGTATGCAAGCATTGTTGAAAGAATTCAAGCACCAAATCTATGACAAGAGTAATGCCGGATCATGTACCGGCGACGCTCGTCCCTCAATCAACTAAAACATTCAACCAATATTGTGTAGATCTTTGTGGAGTTGGTAGTCGCTGATTATTTGCTCTGGGGAGGACACAGCCTTGCGGTCGCAGGCAGTAACGCATGACAGCGTTCTAGTGCCCCGACGTTGATCGCTAGCGGTGGGGAAGTGACACCTGCGCAGACCTCACGACATCTCTCTGTCTTCGCCGCCTTCTCTCCTTCAACTCCAAGAAACAATCATGGCATCATCATCGCTACAACCTAGCCATCTGTCTGTAGTGCACTCGCGTATTTGTCATTCAAGGCATTGACGGTGGTTTTGGCCCCCAAATATCGCCCGCCGCCGGCGTGCCGTGAACGGTAATAGCAAGCGAAACTCGAAAGCATTGCGGCTGGAGCGCCGTATTTTTAGCAGCGCCTCCTCGCGATTCCTGACCGGTATATGATGGACGTGGTACTGCAACCCGCGATATCCCAATTCTCCGTTCTTTTCTGTTGTCTGCCATCTGTATTCCGAGCAGTGTCGGCCCTCCGACTTCTTCTTGCGCGTGTTGGAAGTCATCCTACGTCAGGGTAACCCATTCGTCCATTATCCGCACCACCAACGCTATTAGTAGACACGGCAAGCCCACCAGGTGATTAACCTGCTCGTCGCGTCGCAAGTTACCAGACGAAGGATCGAAATAACTAGGAGGCCACAGGGAGACATCTGGAAACGCGCTTTGGTGTGATGGAATCAGGCTGACAGGCGTGACGCACAGGCTGCAAGCCATCTTCAGCCCCGGGCGTGATATCTTGCGCGACTTACTGGCCCCTTCGTTTTCGCTTACGGCTGCATGCCTTCTCTCTATCCTTTTTTGTGTTGAACTTGCGCTCGCTACGAACTACGGCCGCCAAACATCCAATTCATGATCCACAACATTAGGCGACGCCTACACTACTCAAGACGTAGACTTCGACGATGGCTGGTGTACCGACTCCCCTCAAAACCGATCCACCTGTTACGAGTAGAAGACAATCCGAGCACGCGGTACCTGATGCTTTGCGCATTGGCTCTCCAACAATAGGAGGTACCCCGCCATCCCATGCTCGACCACGCCTCACGCACAAGAATACGTCTGGCGCCTCAGACAGACTTTCACAATTATTTCCATCCCGCCCTTCGTCGGTCGCTTCGCTTCCACCTCCGAGCAGTGCTTCTGCTACAAGACGACAGTCGTTTCCTTCGCCTACAATATCTGCTTCCGAGCGTTCCTACCGCATATCTCCTGCGCCTGCACCTCCTACGCCGGGTTCTCTTGGATTCAGCGAAGAAACATCATATAATCCCGTAGCGAGCGTCTTTGCCCAGGATCGCACCTCACCATCGCTGGACAAGAGTAATAGCAGGACTCGTAGGGTGCTGAACCGTCTTGTCTCGCTGAACAAAGGTTCTTTTAGAAGTGGTAGTTACAACCGGCTAGACGATGATGAGATAGCACCTTTGAGAGGCAGTCTCAAGGACGTGGCAGAACGGGATGAAGCGGTCGGCTATGACCTGACTTCTCTTGGAGGCCTACCGATGAAGGATTTTGAGGCTCAATCTATGCAAATTGAAGCAACCTCCAGTACCCAAGAGCTGAACGAGGCCAGTCATGCTGCGGACTTCGAGGCCCTCGAGGCACAGTTAGGCGCAGGCATGACATCAATACTACAGAAACCGTTTATACACACACCTGCGGAGCCAATGCCAGGGTTCTTCCCGGGTCATCGACGTGTTTTATCGACAGCAGATGTAGCAGAAGAACAGGCTAAGAAAGCTCAAGTCGAAGCTGAGAAGACTGGTCAAGTTGTGGCAGTGGCAGCAGATGTCCCCATCGATATCAGCAACTTTGAGGGGGTTGCGCGCGAATTTGAATCAATGAGCAGTCTTGCCCGAAAAGAAGCACCAACCAGCTACTTCTTTCCGGAAGGTGAGACAACGAACACTACTATCAAAGTCTTTGGTCTAACGCCTCTACAGATCCACAGATGCCGAATTGGCGTCCCATTACCATGAGTCAATGGTGGATATTCGTGCTCGTTGTCATTGCAATCTCGCTTGCTGGTGTGCAGGAATACCTTTGCCAAGTCTCTTTAAACGCAGTCGAGAAAGATCCCAAGAACGGTGGCCTGGCAACGTTTGAAAAAGTGGGAGACATGAGCATCACCATCTATTTCGCCTGGCAATATTCCCCTATCATGATCCTCGTCTTCTACGGCGTGCTCTGGCAGATGTCAGACTTTGAGGTAAAACGCCTAGAACCGTTTTATCAGCTGTCCAAGAAGACCGGGGCGACTGCAGGAGAATCCCTGAACATGGACTATTTGACATTCATGAGCTGGCTGGTGCCGCTTCGAGCCTTTCATCACAGACAGTTCGCCGTTATATACAGCTCAGTGGGCACTTTGATTGCTAGCAGCCTTGTCCCAGTTTTGCAGTCGGCGTCCATGTCTATGTACCCATCGAAGGAGGATCGCAAGACTGAAGGATTGAAGTCTATCAGAGTTGAGCCAGTATGGTCCAGAGCCGTCTCGGCATGTCTTGTGATAGTCGCCTGCTGTGGTGGCGCATTGATGTATGCTATGCGGCGCAAGAGCGGATTGCAATCAAATCCCAAGGGTATCGCCGGTATCGCAGCCATGGCCACAAAAAGCCACATTCTGGCCGACTTCAAAGGATTGGATCGGGCGCCCTTGAACCAGATTCACAAAAGGCTTCGCACGCGAAGATACATTTTGCATAAGAGCTCACTCTGGCAGGGCGAGTACATCAGAAATAGCAAGGAAAAGATACACGAGCATGGTTCCGATCCTAGGCCACTCATGCTTCGACTTCGTTCCGGGGTCCCATTCGTGGGCTTTCTCATCCTGTTCACTATAGCGGTACCCGTATTTACGTTTGTGGAGGACCTAAGTATAGTTACAGAGAAGCTTCCTTGGATAATGACTGGACTGGCGACCATAATCCGCATACTCTGGAATACTATGAATAGCGACGTTCGTATGCTCCAACCCTTTTACATCCTCTCGTTCCGACACGCCCCAGCCAAAACCCTTACCCTGGACTACTCCGGCACAAATCCGCTATGGCTGCCTTTCAAGGCCTTTTTCAACGGGCATTACCTCGTCATGCTCGTCGCGTTTGGATCCGTTCTTGCGGAGATCTTGACGGTATGCGTATCCTCGATAAGTATCGATGGCAAGAAGTTCATCCCTGGACTTGGAGGGCAGGACTGGGACGAGAACCACGATGGCAGCGATAGCGATCCCAATGACCGCTACAACACGGAACAGACATTTCGCAGTTTCTGGTCCAGCTTCGCACTCACCATGCTCATCCTCCTCTACCTCATCGGCATCGCTCTCCTTACCTACATGAAGCGTAGCCATAAGTTTATGCCGCGCCAGATCGGCACCATGGCTAGCGTCCTCGCGTTCATCCACCAGTCAAAAATGCTTGTGAGTTTCGTCGCTACTGAGAAATTTACCTCGAGTCAAATGACGCGACACTTGGAGAAGAGCGGAAAGACGTATGCGTTGGGCTGGTTTCAAGGACGAGATGGAGACGACCATTTGGGCATTGACGAAGAGGAGATCAGTAGTGCCTATGTATACGGGAAGGATTGGACCGAGGGCAGATTGAGGCCGGGTAGGGATCATATGTGGGAACATTATTAGACACGAGACTACACGATGAATGCGAGTGTGCGGAAGCATACGTCTGTCGAACAGGCTCTGCTATTAGCTTGACGATGTATGAATCGGAATATTGCATGTTTGCGATTAGTGGATCTGGGACATTGCGTTAGGTTCCGACTTGACATTCGAGCATGCAACCCAACGACTAACGCTAACACCTCCATACTCATAATCCTTGCGCCCAAAACGCCCGTGATGCTGGTATAACCTCTGGACGCGTATGTGCCGCGTCATCCCATATCTCCGCTACTCTGCTATCCCTACGCTTTCATTATCTCAGTCCCATGTCCCTCACATCCTCCAAAGATGGCCCCTCTCCCTTTAATTCTGTCCTTCTCCCACATTGCTCACCAGCCAATCCATACCCTCCTGTACACCCCGCCCATCGACGGCACTACATGCGACGATACTCCAGTTCCTATCTTTGAGCTCGCCTAGCCGTAGCGCCTCGCTGATCTCGCCCGCGCCCTTTGCGCCCGGTTGATCCTGCTTGTTTGCAAATACGAGGAGTGCGGCGTCGCGGAGCTCTTCTTCGTTGAGCATGGCGCGGAGTTCTTCCGACGCGGTAGTCAAGCGCTCGATATCGGTACTGTCGATGACGAATATCACGGCGGCCGTGTTGGCATAGTAGCAGCGCCAGTAAGGGCGGATCGATGTTTGACCTCCCAGGTCCTGAATACATGTGTTAGGTGAGACGTAACAAGATCAAGGCAGGTTACGGATGTGTGAAGGTGACGTACCCAGACGTTGAAATTGAGGTTCTTGTATGTTACTGATTCGACATTGAAGCCTATTGTCGGTATCGTAGTGACTACCTCGCCAATCTGTCTTCTTCGTCAGCACTTTGTCCACGAAACTGCTGTTTGGTGACCCGAATCTCTCGCACGACTTCGCTATGCTTACCTTTAGTCTGTATAGTAATGTAGTCTTGCCAGCATTGTCCTGCATTTGTAATCAGCGTCGTAAACCCCTTCCGCCCAGCTTGAGATTGTCTTACGAGTCCCAAAATCAGTATCCGTATCTCCTTCTTCGCCCATATCAGCTTCGATAATGTTGATAGGTAGCCGCCCATTGTGTTCTCCCTGTGTATCTAGTCCGCCGCTATTGGCATATGTACACGGAGTTCACCGCTGACGTTAAGCGTTTCGTGAAAAGGGGCGGGATCGGGTATATTGGAGGGGATTCGCAGGTAACAACGCCTTTAGGTCGTGTGCTTCGGCGCAATGGAGGGGTTTGCAGTACTTTAGGATACGTGTGGCTGTGTCTTGACGTGTCTTGATGTCGCTGTCTGGCCAGAAAGTTAGCCGTTGCGCATGCAAACAGAACAAACACCGAGGGTCCTCGGCGCTTGGTTTTGCCGACCCGCGTTCGTCTCAACTGCTCCGCAACTCTGTGCCTACATTGTGTCCTGTAATCCAACTTTTGATTTTCAGGCGATTTGGGAATTCATTTGATAAGCACGCTGATGCTAAGGGGCCTTGGCCACGTTTTTCTATATGCTAGCCATCGTCATTCTTTCCTGCGGCACGCGACCTAGACGCAGCGAGATCATGAGGCGACGGGAGCGGTATTGGTACTGACCTTCGCGTGTGCAAGAGCAAGGAGAATGACACCGTATATTGAGTATTCTAATAGTTACATAGCACCCAAGAAGCTCCATGGGACCGGCTACCTAGGCACAGCTGCACGCGGAGCTGACAGCCGAGGATCCAGATGTCATCTAGGTGAGTGCGCATACGTGCTTTGATAGGCGCGCTCAGTTACAGGCCACAGGGATCTTGCCATGTCCAAGTCTGCACAGCCATAAAAATATGCGGAAAAGAATCGTTACTTCGTCAAAAATCCGTTTCCATGGATTATCTCCAATGGTTGCATTTCAAACGTCGCAAAATGTCCATGTATCATCGAGTCACGTTGCATCGTATCAGATGTTATCAGCGTCAGCCTGGCGGCGGTACCACAGTGGGAGACCTGCTGGGCCATATTTCGCCGCTGCTGTTCGGGTAGGATTACCAACACCCAGACGCCTAGAGGTTCTTTCCACGGCCCGTGGCAGTGAAAGTTGACTTGTTGGGACTCGAAAGTAGCTATGCTGGCGTGTAGAGTTTTCAGCTTGAGTTTAGTGGGTTGTACGAATCATTGTACCGTGTTGTTGGTGTCTTGATTATCTCGAAGCTCCGCGTTTGGCGCTCTGAGTGCGCAAATCATGGTATGTGTTTTACAGTGTGTTTGTTCGTTCCATTCAGTATTTTTTTAACGATTTTTTCTGATTCATTTTTGCCTTCTCTACACGCCTTCGTCTCTTGACCTTACATTTTCTATTCCTTACTTTTCACTTTCCGCTTCGCAATTTTTGCTTCCCGCTTCCTACTTCCAGCTTTCAGCCCACCGATTCTTAATTTCTGTTTGCAAATTCCTATAGAGGGACCCCCTCACGTGGTGGCCACTAGCTTTCACTTGTCGATGTCAAAACTGTCACAGCGCCCGAGGTCGAGTAAGACCTCTCGTAGTGAAGAGGCGCCCCAACATTGCCGTACATCTGCTTTCCACATCACGACTGGACTTGACTCAACCGCGACTCACACGTCAATACGAATATTCTCCACTGAATTTCACAGGACTAATCAAGGGAGCTCTGTCTTTTGTTTACTTCCCTTCCCATCTCACCGCGGCCCAACTAGACTGTACCGCAAACACTTTTACACACCAACGCAAGTCTAAAAACAAACGACACTTCATAAAGCAGCATGTCGACATTCCTCTCAGTTCTGCAAGAGGCCAAGGGGGAGCTCATCCGCAAGAAGAAGGCTGCCCCTAAGACTACTGCGCCTGAGCCCACGAAGATCTCGACCATAACACGCGCACCAAAGCGCGAGCCCGACACAAGAGCTGCTACTTTGTCTTCCTCACAGCGCATTTCTCACAAGCCTCCTAGTTCTGCTCAAGATACCCGCTCCGGGGGCACTCGCCCGACTGTTGAGCGCGCGCCTATCTCGAAGCGGTGCACTGACACTGGTCCACCATCGACGTCGTCTTCTCGCAGCGATCCCGCTTCTACATCCGCAGATGGAGATCATAGTGTCTCTTCTCCCACCCCTGCTGATCGACCTTCTGGTCATAAAGTCCCTCTTGATGACGCGTCACCATCCACTGGCCACATTGTCGTCAAGGACTTTGCCCCTGCCCCCCATCCACCCCCACCTCATTAACCGGCCCCTGTACGGAAAATTTACAAACTAGGCAGTGAAGCCTTACGCCGCCGCCTTCCAAACCTGAAAGCGCGTAAACGTGATAGCGGTCGGACTCGAAGCAACCACGGGCCTGTTTGGGGCCTTGAGCCCAGCGTCCCCTCTCCAGTCTATGAGCACCCGCCCGAGGATCAAGGACTAAGCATCATCAGTCCCGCCGATACCGACTCTTCTTATCACCCTAGGTCTCCTGATATGCCCTGCATCCTTCAGGCTGATAAGCATTACATCCCTCAAGTGGTTGATAGTCCTAGGCACATGACCTACGAGCTACCAATTGCAAATACCATCAGTTCGCCACTGAACAAAGAACCTAAGCTGATGACTCAAGCTGCCGCAAAGGATGAGGCTCAGCCACAGCATCCTCCAGCCCGTGATCACTGTGCCCCTGCATCGCTCAAAGCCAAGCGAGGACCAAGGCGCTTGAGACAATCGCAGTATGCATTCATGAAGCAGAATGAGCTTCTGGAAGAGGCCGGGGTGCGCGAGCTTGAGTTGTATAACGAGGACAAAGCACGTCTGATGGAAATGCCAATTCTCAATGACGAATCGTATTTCGAGTTGATGCGGGTGCTTGGCGATCGCTATGAGGCGACAGATTTCGCGCGGCGATGTGTCAAGCACGAGGTTTACAAAGAGCGAGCGAAAGAGGCACGCGCGAAGGCGGAACGGATGGTCTTTCAAAAGAAGCCGGCTGATAACAAAGCTGCAGGAACGAAGGAGCAAGAGTCCGCGGAAGAGCCGAAGACTGAGCCAATTGAAGAGGCAAAGGCAGAGGAGCAGAAGGTAGAGAAGCAGAGTAACAAAGAAGAGTCGAAAGAAGAGCCAGAGCAGGCTACTAGGGAGCAGAAGCAGGGGAAGGATGGAGACCGGAGACGGCAAGACAGTCATGGTAGCGAGACCAGCGACCTAACCAAGCCCATGACTCCACCTCTGTCTGGCGAAGATACCAGCACGGAGCGGCCTAAAGGAAAGAAGTGTGCTCGTCAAGAAAACGAAGAAGCCGAAACACCGAGCACGAAGAAATCCAAGATAGCATCTCTTAACGAGGAGGATTCTGAGAAGCCTCGTAAGAAGGCGAAGGCTTCTTCACTTTCTAGAGCTCTTCCCGGGGGCAAATCGCAAGGCAAACCAGTAGCCCTCCCGCGAGCTATGCAGGCTAGCAACAAGAAGGGCCACTCTACAAACAACATTGATGTCGAGATGAGCGACGCTGATGACTTTACTGACGCAGAACCTCCTAAAAAGGCAATCAAGGAGGGCGCAAGTAAAAAGAAGCCCGCGAAGAAGCTCCCATAGGCGCCTAGACGTCGCACGCGCAGCACATCTACAGTCGAGGCGTCAGAGGATGAGAACATGGAAGATGTTGAGCAAGCGTCTGGAGAGGAGTTGGACGATGACGAGTTTATTATCGAGGATACAGACTACAGGCCTAAAAGGTCAAAGGTCGGCGCTATGGCGCGTTCGAAGCCTTTTGCGGGCATGATGTAGACGATAAATAGTAGAGGATAACGATACTTGGTCGAGTGGCAGACAGGAAGGGAATAAACGGAATTGAAAAGTTGGGGAGGAAAGAAACAAGCAGGAAAGAGTATCGGACAGGAATACCCTGATGAGACTGGCAAGGCCAAGTATTAGATAGCTGTGGAGCGGAGACACCCAAATTTCTTTGTGATTCGCCGCACTAGGAGTAGCTTAAGGTACAAGCATATACAAGCGGGGCCTGTGGTTGCGAGGAGGGAAGTCGAGTAGTTCAATCCCATGCCATGCAACAATCTTTACCACGTCAAAGCTACCTAGCGGTCGGTTCACCTACTGATGAACCTAGGGTACAAACTCAAATTCATATTAAAAAAAAAAGAAAAAAATCACTCCTTTACTTCCCTTCCCTGCCACAGTAACACAGCGATAGCAAAAGGATAAAGTGATTACACTGTAGTAAAAATGAATGGCAAAAAGAAATGTCGCAATTTACATTGGCGGTACTGGGAACTGTAGACATGTTAGATATGTCTCAGGACCGTCAATGAAGAACACAACGTACTCGAACCCAGGCTGGCGCGGATCTGGATCGGGACAACTGAGTGTCCGCCAGCCACAACGCGACGTCATACCACTAGCTAGTAGTTTGTTAGACTCGTGTTAAGGGTGATGAGTGGATAAGTTGAGAACTTACACCATACCACCGTGGTGATCTGTTTGATGGAAAGATTTGATAAAAGTATGTTATTATAGTTGGCAAACAGAGGCCAATAAACACTGCCGCTCGTCTTGCCAGGCTTTCCGTGATCACATTGACGTTAGTGGGGGGTTGTGAGAATTTTGAGTAATCGTGCGGGGTTTTCAAGGTCTGTGCCTTCCGCTAGAGGTGGGGCTGTCTTTCTGCTTGCGTTCGGTATGCTCTTCCTTTACCTAATCGGTCGACTCACGCAAGCACCTCACAATGTCTACAGGTACGTTGAGAACTCTCTACACTCATTGCACTGTCTTTCGGGATCTTAGCATGAATACAAGGCCTCTTGTCCCGCGGGCTGGCGAGCACCGACAATTCCTCAAGCAACTTGCAGACGAAAAAGACTACCAGACGATGCTGGACGTGTCGACGCGACTTGCGCGTCAGGCAGCGCTAACCTTAGACATACAGACCACTCCTCACCCCGGCAGTCGCGAGGAACGCAGCGCAAATCATATCGCGTTGAGGAGGAATACTCTTTTCTTGACGAGTATGACGATGGCTCAGCACCATCTGGCATCCCGACACCAGCTTTCAAAGATGACGATAAAGACGAGGATGATTTCATGCCAGAAGCCCAAGATGAAGAACTAGAGGATGATTTCGAGGATGATGCAGTCGAAGATGACGAAGACGAAGACGAAGACGAAGACGCGGGAGAGGAAGAAGAAGATTCTGACGAGGAGTTCGCGACCTCAAAGCGCGGCGCTCGCGGGTCAAAAGCCACCCTGGTTAAGCCGACCACGCCCGCGATCCAACGCAGCAAGCAACCTGCAGAAAATATACCATCGCCCATTGTTTTTTCCAAAGGCAGTGGCATTAAACTGCGCAACGTGGATGCCGAGAATAGGTTGCGAACGCGAGGTATACCTGATTTCGACAAGATTGGTGGACATGAGCCGCGATTGAAAAACTTGTTCGGGCCGGACGGGCAGCATGTCAGGCCTGTCCTGTCGTCGCGCGACTACTGGTTCCCCCAAGAAACATTTCCGATTCGGAATTCAGATCGAGTGAAGCCTAACGATGCTGACTTCGGCAGCCTAAGGAGAAGTTTCTTTGAAACCGAAGGAGCTAGAGAAAAGGAAGACAAATTGCTGAGGGAATGGTACAATCGCATCGGAAAAACTGCCTTTGCGACAGCGCAGGTGACTATAGAACTGAACAGAGATGAAGCCAAGGAGTATATGCTGAATGCTGGACCAGAGGCTTTGAACGTACTCTCTGGACCGGCGAACACCCCAAAAGTTGACACCATAGCAAAGGGTTCATATATTCACGTTGCGCAATCTTTCCCAGACAATGCCAACAGACGGGGCTGTTTGTTCAATCTTGGATCTAGAGTACAAGATGCTCAATGGGTAACCAAGGAAGACAGCCGCACACAGTATCTCGCAGTCGCTGTGGAGCAGAAGCCTATGGGTGACGGGCAACCCAAGCCGATGGAGCTGCCAAAAGCTCCTGCTTTCAATCCGACAGAGCCATACGCCGCATCTATACAAATATGGGCATTTGAAGCAACTGAACAAGGCGACCTAGATATTTCAAGGGATCCTAGGCTCGAACTCGTGGTCTGCACCATCTGGGGCGCACCGAAACAACTCCGATGGTGTCCAGTTGCTGCCACAGATACCAACCTGAACCCAGATGTGGGGGAAGAGACGCATATAGGTATGCTTGCCGTCATCTGGTCCGATGGTCATGTGCGAATATTGGACGTGTGCGCACCGATTCGAGAGCCCGACAGCAACGCAACTACATATCGATTCTTTTCTCGCGCTGCGTTTGAGGTATCCCTCCCCCAGACGGTTCCATCGTGTCTGCATTGGCTATCAGGAACTACGCTTGCAGTCGCGACCGCCGCAGGTACTGTAGGCGTCTGGTCATTGAATCGCCCAGGCACCTTAGCAACGGCCGATGATAACGACCATAACCCCAGACCCTGGTTCTATCAACAACTAGCAGACACGTTCATTCTCACAATATCTTCTGGATGGCCTTCAAACCCGCAATTCTTGTCTATCAGTACCGCCGACGGTTTCGCTCGGCTGTTTGACATTCGTAGTCCAACTGTAGACACGGCAGCCTCGATCCGAGGTCGCACGCTCTGTCTAACGCAGGCATGGCATGAGCATACACAGTCTTTCGTCATGCCCGATGAACACTATATTCTGCGCCACACACCGATTCGTCGGTACTACCACAACCTTTACAGTATGCGACTAGAAAACAGCATTACTCGTGTCGCCACAAGTCCGGTGCATCCTGGAGTGCTGATTGGAGGGACTGATGGCGACACCCAAACGAGCAACCCAATCATGCGAATATCGAACTACAAAGTGGTACCGTGGCAACAGAAGTGGTTCGTTCACGAGTATCGAGGTCCTATGGAGAAGATGTTGGTGAAGCCTACGGGAAGTGCAGATGGCGAAGTGTCTGAAGGCGGACCAGTTGAACCATCAGAAGCTGCCGCCACTCCGGCTGCGCAAGATGCTAGTGATCCTGGGCAAGCCGCCAGATCCAACACAGTACCTCAAGACATACTTTCACAGCCTTTGGTTCGCATCACCGAAGGATACAAAGCGGTTCAGCAGGGCATTGCACACAGTGCTACATCGAAGCGGAAGGGAAATCCAGAAATCGGAAGATCCATCAGCATCTTTGAGGAGCAATCTGCTATCACAGCGTTGGCTTGGAATCCGAACCTGAAGTATGGAACATGGGCTGTCGCTGGTATGGGATCCGGCCTACTACGTGTAGAAGATGTCGGTATCACTGGGAAGAAGTAGTGAGGTTCACAATTCTCGCAAGAAAGGGAGAAACGTTGTATGCTGAGTGATGGGACAGAGACGCATCATGGGTTCGAAAGAAACCTACGGAGTCTTCGAGACAATGGCATTGTTTGCTCGTAGATTATCGATGCGAGTCTAAATCAACAAGTCTTATAAGTCATCATCTACTTGCATGCTAATATACATAGCAGCTTCATTCCCATAGTCTCATAACACATACAGCAGCCATCATGGTCAAAATCAGCACATTGCCCACATTCACATATACACTGCCCTCCAAACCCGCTTCCTGCAATTCGGCACAGTGCGCTACCACCTCTCGCGCAACCCACATCTACAACGACAAGGAAAAAGCTAATACGAGCCACGTCGCGCAATTTGATATCCCGCCGCAAATGGTCTACCCAAGAACCCCCTGCGTTCTGGCCCCAACACCTAAAATACCCCCACGACATGGCCAAAGCCAGACTATACACCACGGTACTCACCGTGCAGGAAACGCCCCAGAAAAGGCGACAATATAGGGCAGCGATATTAACAAGGCAAAAAACGAAAGAACAGGAGACCAAAGTACTAGTCCAGCTCGACACAGACATGCCACCCTGTTCAGGCCTCCAATGCACCCAACGAGAGATGAAATGCACAAATCCCCAAGATCTATGCAAGTGCACAGAAACCGACTATCCAAATCTCAACAGCGATGATTGGTTCGATAGTAACGTGATACTCCGTAAAACACCCACTCGCGGCATTGGCGCTTTCGCTCTAAAACGGATCCCGCGCAACACAGTGCTGGGCGAGTACGTGGGAGAATCCCTACACGCTTCACCTACTTATCCCGACGCCAACTCATCGGCGTACTACTTCTCTGTTGAGAACGCGCAAGGAGATCATTTGGGTACTATCCATTCGCTACGCGTCGGCAGTTGGACGCGGTTTATTAATCCCTCGTGCAGGCCAAATGTGGAATTCGAGCTTAGGAGGGTGGGGGAGGAAGTGCGGGTTTTCATCATAGCAAAAAGGGTGATTAAAATGGGAGAGGAAGTTTTGGTGCATTATGGGGATGATTATTGGGAGAGTACGGAGCTGGGGTGCGGGTGTGGGGAGAGAGTGTGTGTAGGTATAAGGTATAGGGTATAAGAGGAAAAGAGAAGGCTTGTTTGAGAATGGATGTTAGTCTTGGATGCGAAAAAGTATAGTTCATATCACCACGGAGTTCGTAAGAAACTGCTCCCATCGTCTGAATTCGACTAGTTGACCACACTCAGCTTGCACATAAGTGGCTTCTTCTCCCAGAGAATGTATGTCGGTTGATCGGCCCAGTTGTTGCTTTCAGGACAGAGCTCAATGTCGAAGTGGTAGTAGACCTTTGCGATGATGAGTCGCATTTCATGGTATGCCATGCTGATAGATGTGTTAGTACTCATTCCAAAGACACAAGTACCGCAGGGTTCAACGTAGCGTGATGTGTACTTACTTCTTGCCAACGCAATCCCTCGACCCTACGGAGAACGGCTGAAGACACTGCTTTTCATCGCTATCGAACTCGCTGTCGCCTAGCCATCTTTGAGGAAGGAACTCTTGGGGCCTCTTGAAGTTGCTTTCGTCCATGTACATGGCGTGTTGAGGAATCGACAAGATGGTGCCTGGCGGCACAAAATAGTCGCCGATCGTGCTACCGTTCGCTGGTACAAGACGGGGAAGACCAAGAGGTACCGGTGGGTAGACGCGGAAGGCTTCCTTTATGCAGGCGGAGAGGTAGGGTAAGGCGGCGAGTCGCTCCATTGTCATGTCGTTGGCGCTGGCAAACTCACCACGGATCTCATCGTTCAGTTTCGTCATGCACTCTGGGTTGCTTAGCAGCATGTATGTCAAGCCTGACACCAATGTCGCGGTCGTCTCCGTTCCGGCAATCATAAATAAAGATGAGTTGGCGTCCATCTCACCTCTGGTGAGGCCTCTCCCCTCCTTTTGCTTTAGCACCAAGTCCCACAGGTCAACGCCTTCGGCGTCGCGGCCTTTCTTGAGACGCTTGGTGACGCGCGTCACGGAATGGTTGAAGTGCTCCACTCTCTTCTGGTTTACGGATTCCGGTATGAATTTCTTAAATAATCTCCATAGCCAGGGATACGACATCATGACGCTCAAGTGACTCGAAAATTTGAGGCTTCCAAAAATTTGCTGGACCCAGGGATCGTATTCCGCATTATCGAGCATATGCAGTGGCTCTCCAAAGGTAAGGTCACCCATAATGTCGAAGGTGGTGAAGTTGTAGAGTCGGACCAGGTCAAACTTGGCATTCGGATCAGTCTGAATGCTTTCTCTCAACCTGGCTACTAATTTGTCAATGTATGTGAGGAAGAGAGGTTCTTGCTGTTTGAGAGCCCGGTCCGAGAAGGCTGGAGTAAAGATTTTTCTTTGGCGACTGTGATCTTCGTCTGGAGCAATGATGAGGCTGAAGGCGTTGTTTGGTGAAGATCCATATCTGTTCCAGGCTTTGTGGGGCCGAGAGCCTGGCGTGCCTTTAGTGCCATGGCCGTATATCTGTGAGGAAGTCAGACGATGCGCAGTTACCCAGGATTGCGCGTGTGGCTATGTCTCAGTTTGTTGAAAGAGAACGTGCCTACGTCAATGCTGGAAGACGTTGTCGATCAAACATGATCCCCACAAGCAGTAGACCCCATTCATCGCTCGGACCATGAAAAGTAGATTGGATGTTTGTTAACTTACATCCTTCCACGCATTTGGCTCAATGAAGCTTAGCTCATCGTGGTTAACCCTGACCACATGTCCATACTTTCGATGTAGATCTCGGAATAGCTGGTCGCGCGAACCCTTGAGGGTCGCGATATGATAGGGAATGCGTGTTGCAGCATTTATTTTAGGACCGGGGAATTTGCTCAGAGGGTGGAAATAAATTCGGTAGATGGCTCTGGCAACAAAGCGGACGATCAGCTGGCATGCGTTAGCGTTGAACCCTCAAAAGTTTCTTTTCGGAGGCATCATTGAGGCAGTAACTAACCAAGCCAATCAAGCCACCAAATACGTGCGATATTGATGCCATTCTAACAGATTCCGCAAATCTCAAAGTACTCTAAGATGGTGTTGAGGACATGGAAGTGAACTGTCCGCGACGTTGGGGGCACATCTAATGTAGGCCACAAACAAGCTTTATACGCAGAGCACAAGGTCAGTGTGTACCGTGTGCCGCACTAAAAGAGGCGGAACTGACAGAGACGTCTGTTATAGCGCGGTCTGGCGTCCAGGTCGCCCTGAAAGGTTGACGTCGATGGTTGGGTCATGCCGATCCATTGGTGCGTTTCATGGTTCGTCTTAATGGGGTATCCATACCGAGACATTCAATTAGGAGGCCTGTACCAAGAGTCTGACCGGTTAAACAAATGTGTAGTCGCATAGGGGTGACGTGCCCACTCCCTCGGAGGGTCGGAAAACAACATGCTTGGTGTTCCACATCAACGCGTCGTAAAACTCAAGCAGGCAGCAGAAAGTGGCTCAGTGTGTCAGATGTCGCGAGTGATGTTGAATTCGTCCGCCAGTCATCGTGTATATTTCTCTGGCCTGTCTGCTTTCCGAAGGTTTATACGGCATATACGAAGATGGAGTTGTGGGGAATCCGGATGCAATTCTCCGATTCCCCCTCCATGTCGCACTCGCATCGCGTAATTGTTGCGAGCTGCCCAGGACCGCGCTCGAGGAAATCTTAGGTCTCGAGAGAGCACTGCAGCGGAAGAGATGGATATTGCCCATTGGAAAAACAGCATGCTGGGGTCGTGTGAACAGCGCCAAGACTCCGCGGATGTGGTCGTGGATCTGCACCGCCTGCATCCCGAAAGGGCCCGTGCACATATCAGATCGTGACTTCGCGTTGGTGACGTTCAATTTCGACTATCCAAGCCCTTCACCCCCACATTATAGACGCATAATGGCAGCGATACCAGCACGCAGAGGCATATCGGCCCTTCTAATAGCCTCCCCGTCTAGAGCAGCACAATTGCCTTGCTGGTTACAGCACCGTAGCTTCTCTTCTTCTCGCACTTGCGCCGCATACGCGACTACGCCAAAAGCGGCGGCGGCAACAAGCACTTCCAGTTCGACAGCGAAACCAGCGTCTTCGGGCACAACCACCACCACGTCAAGCGCAGCGAAACCAGCGACTACGACTACCACGGCGACGGCTGTGAAGCCTGCGACTACAACAACCCCACCACGGACCGTGACACCACAATTTCCGGCCAAGGAGCCTCCCGTACCCACTACACGCAACAATACCGCCGATTCAGCCGCTGCGACCGCCCGGTCACAACGATCCCTTACTGACGGACTGTCCGACGCACCCCCCGAGCTGGAAGGCGTCCCGGCTATTGACTGGACGCGCTCCTACCATGGCCTAGGCAGTATATCGTTCACGCCTGAACAGTCTGATTCGTTGCTAGCACCAGTCACGCAGGACGATGTCGAGGTCAAGCCTGACGGGATCCTGTATCTGCCTGAGATCAAGTACAGACGTATCTTGAACAAGGCGTTTGGGCCTGGAGGCTGGGGACTCGCACCGAGAGGCGAGAGTATCGTGACAGGCAAGCTCGTGACCAGGGAGTATGGACTGATTGTTCAGGGACGGTAAGTATTGTATCATCGACCTCAACTGATGTTGATGCTAATCTTGAGATTCAGACTTGTCTCGATAGCCCGCGGCGAACAACAATATTTCGACCCCGACGGTATCCCCACCGCGACCGAAGGCTGCAAATCTAACGCTCTCATGCGATGCTGCAAAGACTTGGGCATAGCATCTGAGCTGTGGGATCCTCGCTTCATCAGAGAGTTCAGTAGCAAGATGACCAAGGAAGTGTGGGTCGAGCACGCAAGCACAAAGAAGAAGAGGAAGATTGTGCTGAGGAAAGACGACAGCGCAAAGTATCCGTACAAGGAAGTCAAGCTATAGAAAGACAGCATGATAGGCATTTGCAGGCGTTCATTGAGCGTTGTGCATGGCATGTGGATGTATACGTAGGTTGTAGCAATACCGGGATTTACCATCCAACTCATGCCCAGTCAGTCATTGGGGGTACTGAACCTATATGCGGCTCTATCATACAGTCGTGCGGTTTACAGTAGAATAGCGTCTGCTGTACCAAATGAACGCCAAAAATCCTCATTTTCATCACATGGATCTCGACCGCCATGGGTTCTCCTAGCGATCCCCAAGATCAAATCCCGATCCCCTGGTCCTGCTCCTCAGTTCACCCGGCTCTCTTCCGTATGCTAGAGGGTCATCTTGCGGCGGCATCGGGCGTTGCCAGTTCCATGGCATCCAGCCACTGCTCGTCCTTCGGCCTAATGCAGGAGGTGTGATGGGGTATGGAGGTCGCTCGGAACCAGAGCTCAGTTCGTCACGCTCGATTCTGTCAAACTCGGCTTCGCTCCTGTTACGCGAGAGACTGCCTGAGAGGCTCCCGGTGCTTCTATTGACCTCGTGGTATCTGCTTCCTCCTGTCTGCTGTGTGCGGATGTTTTCTTGCTCGCGATCGAAGGCCTGTAGGAGGGTCTCGAGACGCTGGCGTTGCGATGTGACATAATTGAGTCGGTCGTCGTTGTTGCGAATTGAATCTGGGACAAGGTTCCCTGCAGCGCGACTCAGATCCGCCGCTTGGGCATCTCTTGTGCCGGCACTGTCGTGCTGAGCACCATACAAAGCGCTAGCGCCACTGAGTGCCTGGTTGACGAGCCCATAGAGATCGTTGCTGCCTCTTGCTGCCGGCATCTGGAACCTGCTCATGAGATTCTGTGCATATGTCTGTCCAGCCGGCCTGGGCGCGTCTGGCTTCGCCGGTGCAAAGCCCAGGACGTTGACCTTGACCCACTCGATACCCATCTCCACATATGCCATACCAGCCGACTTGGCGCGGTCATGGCTCTCGGTTATGAAGTCGTCAATCTCTCTTTCATGGTGGTAGAGGAAGGGCTCGAGGTGTTCTTGGTAGATGTAGTTTGCGCCTTGCGCACCCGGCAGGATCAAGTACAGGTGTGCGAAGAAGCGGATCCATGAGTAGAAGGGTACCCAGCTAAGGATGAAGTCGAAGGTATTCTCTACGGCGGTGCAGGCGGACAGGACGACAAAGTAGATCAGCCATGGTGCTAGGAGGGCTGGATCGGACGTATGGAGGGCTTTGTACGACGCGAAGATGGGAAAGAAGACTGTGGTTGCGACGCTATTGCACCATTAGCTAGACGCCTCATGGCTATGTACCAAAGCAAAACATAAAACGCTGCATAAGTCTAAAAGCCCATGTCGGAGTCATATCCTGCAAGCTGCACAATGTCGGCGGTGAAGTGCACGACACGCCGTCTACCACGGGGCTTTGGCAGACTCCAACAACAGCGGCAGTGGGGGCGGGGTAAAAACGCACGTCAGGCCGTCGGCGATAAAGCCGAACATAATCGCACGTCTTCCGAGGAATTTGGCGGAATGTAGGTGGTGAGGGAAGATACGCAAGGAGCCACAGTCACAAGTAACGAAAGCTCAAGCTTCGCACGGGTACGCGGGCGAGGTGTGGAGTAGCCTGATGATCCGCATGTACGTCAGTCGGTCAAGAGCGGCGCGCTATCCGCTCTCGGCCCTTTGTCTTTGGACATCACCTGCAGCAGACAACAATATGCACAAACATTGAGACCATCATGCGAAGAAGTCAGTTAATAGTCTTGTAAGGTATTTTATGGGACTACAATTCATGTCCTTGATTGCAGTCGCTCTCCCCGATCGGTGTCACACTCGAGCGGCTTTCAAATGTGTACAACGCCACAGATCCGCTTCTCCAGAGACGACAGTAACGGCATCGATTGAGCTGGCCGAATATATTATGAAGTCTCTCATGAATGACTTCAATTCTTACCGGTTATGGGAGTATAACCCTCACTATCGAAGTACCAATCTTGACATGGATAGAAGAGCAGTGACAGGACAGGTCTCTTCCAGAGCTGATGCTGCGAATTGCAAAATGACCAGAGTCATATCACGAAGAGAGAAAATTGCGATATCGGAAGCTATTGAATATCATTGAAAGATACTAGAAAGGATGTCTCCGGATTCCGTTTTACGGCTACCCGTGCGCCTACATCCGGTACTTTTACGGCTCTTACAGCAACCACTTTCACCTCACCCGAATTGGCAGGAAGCTGAAACGTCCAAGACACTTCTTATGCTGCCATGGCTGCCAAGATCACGCTTATCATGACCCTGCGTCCGATAACAGCTGCTCACCCCGCATTTGCAACGCTGCTGTCGTTTGACATCATCCTACCACAGTGTACCAGCGGAGCAGCAGCAGCCGAATCTCATATGCCGCAGAGTTACGTAATTGCACTCATCGCTTTTCAGCTATCAGTTCAATTGCTATATTAGCCTTCCGTTTACTTGGCTTTGGCTCTAATCTTCTCAATTTTGTCCGAAAGGCCAGTTAAGAGCTCTTCAGGCAATTCCCGGCTGCGCCAAGTCTTGGTGCTACCAGAAACTGGCTACTACTTCTATGAACTGCGATGGATCACTACGTATGCCAACCCTGTGAAGCTCCATAACTTGCGTGCCCCCAGTCTCAAGCTGGGTAATCAATTGGTTCAATCTTTGGACAGGGAAATGGTAGTTAAAAGCGAGAGGGAAAAAAGTGCCCACAATATCAGCTAATCTCTCAGTATAAAGCCCAGGCAGATGCCTAAGAATGCTCTTTCCAACTTCAACATTGTTCGGTTCAGAAAATAAGCGTCATAATGGCATTGCTCAAATCCTTCCTGGCGATAGCTGCACTCCAGCTGGCCAGTGCAGCACCACAAGCTTCGGTATTCACATCAACCGTAAGTTCATCTAGCCCATCCGGAACGAATCAGGCAGTCACTCTCACCACGGAGGAGACAGAGGAGCTTTTCAGTCTCCATGAAGAGCTAGTCAACATTCCCTCCATCTCCGGGGACGAAGTGGAATGTGCAGAATTTGTATCGGAGTATCTGACTGAGCTGGGCTACTATGTGGAAGAAGTCTCAGTTGGTGATACTGGTACCTACAACGTTTTTGCTTACCCGCAAGAGTTGAAAGACCAGGGCGTGTGGCCTGAAGTTCTCATTACGAGTCACATTGACACTGTAAGAACGACTACTAGTTCCCATCACCATACCGAAGCATTTCATAACAAATTTTTAGGTGCCACCTTTCTACCCATTCGAACGTCGGGAGGTAAACGACACAACTTACCATTTTGGTCGGGGTACCGTTGATGCTAAAGGACCAGTTGCAACAATGATTATTGCATCACACAAATTCCTTCAATCTCGCAGCGAGACAACCAGCCTAGGCATGCTATTCGTCGTCAGCGAAGAGACTGGTGGCGCAGGAATGAAAGCCTTTGCTGATTACGCGTCCAACACCACCTTCCGAGCCGGTATCTTCGGCGAGCCAACCGAGGGCAAGCTCGCCAGTGGGCACAAAGGAAGCTTTGGCGTGACGCTGGAAGCCGTAGGGAAAGCTGCTCATTCTGCCTACCCCTGGCTCGGTGTAAGCGCTATTAACTATATTGTCGACGCCGTATACGCCTTGAACATGTTGGAGCCCGCACTCCCCAGCAGCGAATTACTAGGCGCCTCGACGCTGAACACTGGGCTCATATCCGGCGGAGTCGCAGGCAACGTCGTGCCGGCCAACGCCAATGCTAGCGTGTTCATCCGAATAGCTCGTAGTGAAGACGACGCCGTCGATGTAATAAAAGACATGGTCTCCGGGATGCTTGCACCAATCGTCAGCCGCGCACAAGAAGCAAAGGCTTCATTTGAGTTCACATACTCGGAAATAGCACATGTAGCGCAGATCCTGGACACTGATATTGAGGGTTTGGAGGTTGCGCCCGTATTTTATGGAACCGATGTTCCCAATCTGCCTCAGGTTGAGAAGCGATATCTCTTCGGTACGGGAACGATCGAGGTTGCGCATACCCCGGATGAGATGTTGAGTCAGGAGCAACTGGTGCAAGCTGCGGAGGCTTATGGTATGATTTTGCAGACTTTGTTTGCGGGCTAGATACGCGAGTGAGTAGAGACCAGCAAATGAAAGCTCACAAACACACGATTTGTTCAAATGCACACTAGATACTTGCGTAAAACACATGCCATCCTGAATCCCGGACTATTTTCGAAATGAAATCGAGTGAATCGGGAACTATCAGACCAAGGCGAAGCCTACTGTATCCATTTCTAGTAGGTGCGACTTGCTCCTGGCTCTGTTGAGAAGTGTTCGCACATGTATAGAAAGCGAGCCCGTGTCTCCCACACTCTTAATAAATACTATCGCTTCTAAGTAGATTGTGTACAGATGATGATCTTTTCAGGCGGGATGGCAGCAAGCGGCTTTGCCTGAACTACTTGCTGGGTGCACGAGCGCGAGAAAACGGATCGCTCGAATCACTCATCGCTTTGTAGCAAGTCCATCCAAGACGATATATGACGCGGATAAGAAATCTTGGGTAGTATTCCAGAACAACTCAGAGACTTCCTACTGCAGGAGCCTGAGCACCATGAGGAGCACCTTCGCCCGACGGTCCATGAGTCTTTCCCCACTGTTCTAGACCCACTAAGGTGCTTCCTTCTTCTTTTTCCAGTAGCAAGCAATCAACGAGTTGGAAAGTATAATCTTCGAAAAAACCCTCTTAGCCCCCTATACCAGCCTAACAAACACCCCCAATCACTATATAACAAGTTCTTTATTCGTCTGTAATGATCTCTGGACCCGGATCATCCCCCCTCCACCCGGCGGCAACGATCCACGAAGATCCAGCCCATATATGCTCTCTGGCGCAGACGAAGGCGGCGACGGCTCGTCCAAAAAAAGGCAACCTGGATCACCGGTACATCAGACGAGGTCAAAAAAGGCCGCCACTTCACCGTCAACCGGATGGGCACATGGATTTGCTGCAGTCTAAACCATGTGCTCCTCGACAGCAATACTGGCTATGCAGTCTACGCCTCGTGGAATGGTCGCCGCGTCCGTTCCCAGTGGACAGGTCCTGGTCGAGTGCGCTACGAAGCTTTCGAGTACCAATACTGGCAGATTGTTCAGGAGGAGCGAGATCGCGTTGCCAGACATGAGCCTTTGACTGGCGAGGACCTCGGAGAGGGTAGATTCATTTTTGCACGGCTTTTTGCTCAATACTGACAAGTAGTAGACGCCGAGGAGGAGTACAAAATGGCCGGCGGCGCAGTCTTCGACACTGTACCGTCAACACTCTCGAGAGGTAAGCAGCCTACCAAGACTCGTAGCTGACCAAGCTAACGGCCTCAGGTTCGGGACGTGGCTCCTCGGCTGGTGGCGGATCTGCTGGCAGTAGATCTGGTGATCCCTTCAACACTCCTCGAGGTCGAGGCTCAGGCAGGTTCAGACGATCACGTCAGAGTCGGGAACTCCCAATGTCGCCTTCAGCTGACAAAGGCAAGGGCCCAGCGCAATCACCGGACGGCGGATCCCTAGGCGCTGGCGCTGGAGCGGCTTGACATGGGTGATCGCAACAACGAGGATCTATATCTGGTCCTAGAGATTTGATTCATACATGGAGATGGCCTTTTGTTTCCGGGTCTGAATTGGTGAGGCGTTTGAGTGCAGGAGCGAATACCCTAGGATCTTGACTCCATATTTTCCAATGAGAGCTTTCCATCACGAGTTGTTATCGCGACGTGACAGCTGTACCACCTCCAACCCACCGAAAGACCGCGGCGGCATTCATCCACACGTCCTAGGATGGGCCAAAAAGCTGCTTGACGATTACGCGACATCGAACACGCCGATACGGCGGCTTATAAAAAAAAACCCTGGGTATCGGAACGGTTTGCGTACGAGCGGTATGTCTTCTGACAATGTAGTAGGAGGTTCAGTGTGGAGAGACCGCTGACGTGGGTTCGGAAGCCGGCTGATGGCCTGTCCGATACGAGATTCTTTTGGAATCTGGTACGCACGACCCCTAGATATCTTCGTATACAAGTATGCTTCTGATACGGTGATTGAGCTCGTACAGACTCATCACGATGTTGGTGGAGGTTCAAGACTGCTATCTCGCACACTTGGCCGCGACCTCGTGCGGCGCGCATGCCACGCGAGCCATGACGTGCCACGACCCTGCGGTGAGCGCGTGCGTGATCAGCCAGAGTCGCTAACCTCCGCCCTATATCATTCCTCTGGCATCCGCCAACGTCAACTCGGCCCCATATTTACGGCTTGTTCAGCAACCACTGCCGATGTCCTATGACGCGCTTGCGGTTGTTGTCCATTGGTCGTACCCGTCTCCGCTGGATCCGCTAAATGCTTCTTACACCTCGCACCTACTCCCTCGCACACATCGCCGACGAAGGCCGCAAACTCCCTGAACCGTCGTTTTTCGTGTGCACTAAATCGCGAAAGGAGCTGGAAGCCGAGGAAAGGCGCGCGCTGAGAATGCTGTTGCTGCACCAAAAGGGGAGCGTAAAAGTGGGGGAGGTTGTAAGGTGAGTTCCTAGATGATGTCGGAGCGAGGTGCATGGCTCCGACATGTATGCACTTCCTAGATAGGACGTGCGGAGGCATAACAAAAAATTTGGAACCAAACAAAGCGATGCTAAGAGGTCATGCAGGTATACTCTCACATACACGCCTTCGGAAGACCGAATATTACCACCCCCTTCATACCTCCATGTCCGCATACGCAATTCGTCCGCGATACCTCTGCGTGCCGCGTACCTCCACGGCCCATACACAATCCACGTTGCTGCTTACCCCTCCACCTTCAACCCGAACGTCAAGGTCAACGATGCGAAAACCTACGGCGTGCCTGACTTCGAGCCGAACGTCAAGGCTGGCGGATACTGGAATACCAAGTTGACAGTCCCTGAGCATACAAGGAACGAGGTCACAGGTGATGATGGAACGCCAAAGAGTGTTACCTGGATAATCGAAATCGCCTCACAGATTATTTTCTCCAATTCTGCATCAGTAAACTACGAGCTGCTGGTAGCACGCGATGAGCGGTCGCTCGACCTAGGCTTCACTGCTGTCACTGGAAATAGCCATGGAACACCTGGGAGGGTCCAAGATCACCAACAGGGTAGCCAAAAACACGTCTCAGGCCATCCCGCTCAGCCTAAAGGGGTTTACTCCAAGGCGGTGAAACTGGTCGTGGATGATACCACAAGCTTGTGGAACAAGCCTGAGTTGCCGGAATGGAACGATGATGACCAAAGCCACGAGAGGCGCTCCAGGGACGAAGATGATGCGCAGACGCAAAGCAAAAGAAGAAAAAAGAATGTCCACCTTGTGATAGTAACACATGGGCTGCATAGCAATCTTGGCGCAGATATGTTGTATCTGAAGGAAAGCATCGATGCGACGGCAAGGCAAGCGCGGGAAAGCCGGCGGCAGCGACGCAGAGAACAGAGGACGGCCAACAGTACTGCTGCGAACAAGGAAACATCGACAGCACCCCTGTCAGGCGGCCAAGATGAGATATCGGATGCAGAAGACGATGAAGACGAGGAAGACGTTGTTGTTCGCGGTTTCGACGGCAACGTCATACGCACTGAGCGTGGTATTCAGTATCTCGGGAAGCGACTCGCTAAGTACGTCTTGCAACTAACGTATCCTGACCAACCTTTCTTGCCGATCAAGAAGTCCATGGGACAAAAAATCTCCAATACCTTTTCGCCGACCAAGGGTAAGCCGGATGAAGGCATTCCTTCTCATCAGGGTAGCAGTGTGCACCACTCCTCCAGAGGTCAGGACAAGCGTGCATACAAGTTCACCAGTATCAGTTTCATTGGCCATTCTCTTGGTGGCCTCGTCCAAACTTATGCTATCGCATACATTCATAAGCACTCGCCTCATTTCTTCGACATTATCAAACCTGTCAACTTCATCGCGATGGCAACCCCATTCCTGGGACTGAGTAACGAAAACCCCACATACGTCAAGTTCGCATTAGACTTTGGGTTGGTTGGCAGAACAGGACAGGATCTCGGACTGACTTGGAGGGCACCAACACTGGCGAGGAGTGGCTGGACTGCTATGGGCAATGTGTTTGGTAATCAGGCCCAAGATCCTCACCAGGAGGACCCTGGTGCCAAGCCTCTACTACGCATCCTTCCCACTGGTCCTGCTCATCAGGTTCTGCGAAGGTTCCGGAATCGGACTATATACTCCAACGTCGTCAATGACGGTATAGTACCTCTACGCACAAGTTGTCTTTTGTTCCTTGATTGGAGAGGACTTGGCCGGGTTGAGAAGGCACGCAGAGAGAACGGCCTCATCGGTACTGTCGCTGTCTGGGGATATGGTCAAATTACTGGACAAAATTCATCGCCGAATCCTTCCAGAATCGGCTTCTCGGATGACGATGGTTCGGGGGTCGATTCTCCCTCGTACAACGGCGACGACACTACTGTGCCGCTGCCAGGCGCCGATATCACGAATCAAGAGGATGAAGCGCAGGTGCCTTCGATAGAACCAGCAGCTCACCAAGTGATTGAAGGACAGAAGAAGAACCCGGAAGGCAAAGAGCCAAACGACCAATACTTTCAGCCACAAAACACCTTAATGCAGCTCTGGAGTTATATCAGGCCTACAGGAAAGCATACTTCTCGCGACAAGAAGATGTTCTCGCGTAGCCAGACTATCTACAAGGATGATGAAGATGAGCAGTCTCCCCCAGAGGCAGAAAATTCCTCGTCGTCTCACACAACACAGCAGAGAAAGAGGCCCCAGGCAACTCGTGGCGACTCCATCGTCGATAATCCCAGAAGCAACCTGGCGCCTCCCAAGACTACCATCTTTGAGTCGGCTGGTGATCTGATCAATCCGCCTGTACCCCCGCAGTCCTGGATCATTGATCCGTCTACCCGAGCACGCGCCATCTTCCATGACAGGATCTACCACCCAGAAGATATCCCTCCGCCGCCGACGAAGAAGAAGCCCACACGTACTTTTTCGGGCGACAGCTCCGTTTCTCAGACATCGGAAATAAGCGTCGACGAGAGTGTGATGCGTGTGGAAGAGAAGATTGCTCGTGCCTATCACAGAGATCTCTCGTGGCGTAAAGTCTTGGTTAGTCTCGAACCTGACGCGCACAACAACATGATCGTACGTCGCATGTTCGCCAATGCCTATGGATGGCCGGTTGTGAAACATCTATGCGATACGCACTTCGCAGACACATACTCGGCTGAGACACGCGATGAGGACGAGCCTGCCATTGATCGTGCACAGGCAATGAACAAGCCCGTCGATAAAGATGGCGAGCGTGTCAAGGGGCAAGAGACTCTTCAGCCGCCTATCGAGCGCACAGAGAGCGAGATGCGAGAGGTAGCTGACGAGTTGGCTCCTCTGAAGCCACCCAGCCTAAGAATTCCGAAGAGAAGCAACACGACCGATTCGATGCGTAGTATAGGATCTGGTGATTGGGATAGCATCTACTTCAACGAGACCAGCGATGAGGAAGATGAGATCGATGACCGTAATGCTGTTCAGCGTTTCTTCCAGCCCAATAACCCAAAGAGCCCACGAAGCCCTCCCGAAGCCGTACCTAAGACACCCGACGGAAAAGGGACCAGCGAAGCAGACATCTCCGACTTTCTTCATGGGTCCGGGGTTGAATATCATAGAGGCCTTGGCGCAAGCCCGAGGAGTAAGACTGCGAATCTGACCCGTGAGCCGGATTCGATTGAATCTACCGGCGAAACTTCTCCAGCCCCTGAAGAAGGCAAACAGACTTCAAGTCGACCCGGGACTCCTATCGGCAGAATGAGTGGAGTCGGGTTGAGAAACACAATTGACATTCCCGCTTCACCGGAGGGTAGTAAGGCTAGACCTGGGTCTAGTAGCGTCGCCGAGCAGGTTGCCAGACTGAGTAGTCCCAAGAGTGACAACCAAGGCAGCAGCTCGTAGGACAGAGCACGCAATCTGCTAAAGCGAGCAGTTGCGAAGCGCAAAGCGAGACTCAAGAGTCGGCGATGATGGTGGATGGATGTCTCTAGCGTGCACATGTCCTTTACAGCGAGTTCAGGTGCTGCTCTCAGATTTCGTCTAGATCTTCCTAGCGCTTTGGGTTTCTGGTGCATTAGGTGTTACGTGACGTTGAGTTTGAGATCAGTGCACAGAGACGGATGGCACACGGAAGATAGCATGGGCCGTAGCACCGTTGCGCACACAGGATACCCCAGATCTTATTATGGTTTGCATAAGTATATATACATTTTCTTCGTACCCTCTTTAATTCGAATCTGTCCCATTCTAGTCCCCCTTGCTCCTTCCTTGTTGAAATCCCACATGCACTCCACCCTGTCGAAGTGCGATGTAACATCCGCCATGTGGTAGCAAACATACCCCAAGCTCTTCTATCATGTCTCATTTCCAAGCTCCCACTATTGCTCTTTCACTTGCCGCTTCGGCGACGTCACCTTGATGCCGCGCTTTCCCTTTTCTCTGCCGCTGCCGCGTGGCAACGTGCTTCGTTTGTTGGTGACTCGACCACAACAACAACCCAAGCTCAAAACTCAGTCCACCACATGAGCGGCGCATCGCATTTCTCAGCCACGAAGTCATTACAATTTGCTAATTTTCCGATTGTCACGGCGCCTCGCTTTCAGTTGCGTTTACTGGTTTGGTCAGATACATTCACTGATTTCGCCTGGACTGGGCCGTGTAAGCAACTTCAGGCCGGGACATACTGTTGCGATCGAATCTCGTTGGCTCACTCTGTTCGCTAGTAGTCACGTTGAAAATCGGACAGGGCATTGTATCTGCCAGCAATGGTCTCAGACTCGGTCAATCCCACATGGCACATGGGCCCTACTAATATCAGCGGACGGCGACGCCGCATCACCCGGCGATCCAACATGCCCCGTTCGAAAACTACGCCCGCAATTAACCCTGAGTCACCCAACATGATAGACGATATGGGTGGCGTCACTGCACGAGCAGATGCGCATCGAACAAGACCTTTGAATGTTTCATCTTCGGACTCTTTCCTTACCATGATCGACACCTACGTAGCCAACAACAGCCACGCGGCCGATGGTCGTCCCTCAACTTCCTCTCGCCCATCCGATAGCTCTTCGAGTACGCCCGTCCAGCACTCGCCTACGCCTTCGAGAGCAAGCGCAGCAGGCACGATAACAGAGAGCAAGAAGAAGCATGGAATGTTTGGATTCAAGTCAAAAGACAGTGATCGCCCTGGAAGCTCGCCCGAATCTCCTCATCAACCATCACCACTACCTCCACTTACACCAGTGAAGGCTGCACAGCTGCTGGGTGTTGATACCGGCGCTGGTAGGGCTCGGAGCGGATCATTGGGGCGTCAACTTCAGAACGATCGCGATCTTGATGTTCTTTCGGTACGACCGACTCTCAAGGAACAAGCTTCTGTGTCTGCATTGACGACTACGAAGGGCTTCACAGGCAGGCAGACTAGGTTTAGAGAAGAAGATGTTGGACCCGGCCCGCCCAAGCCCAAGGGCTTTTGGGGAACTGGCAACAAAAAAGCGCAGCGAATGCTAGGCTTACTCCCAGCACGTGGAACTAACGCCAGGCGTGAAGTTGACCTGGAACGTGCCGCATCTGGATCTTTGATACCTCATTCAGAAGAAGAGGCTGAGACGTACTACAGCAGTGAACCTGATCTCCGTGCACGTCCTCTTTTATTCCCTACTCATCGCCCGATCGTCGAAGCACCCCAGCGTCGCGTACGTAAGAGGCTTCCCAAGTCGCTCGATAGAATGACTCCCATTACGGAGACTTCACACGACGAGTTGCGCGCTTCCTATAACAACAGCGAACACAACCCTGAACTGGATCTCATATCAGAGTACGAACACGACTACCCCTATCGCAGCGAGCCGCTACCTCGGTCGCATACTGAATCGCTACTTACCACCAATTTCACATATGAATTGGAAGAGGAAGATCTATCACCAATAGAGCGTACTATCGAAGAAGAAGCCGAGCCCAAGGAAGAAGATCATGCGGTACACCCTGGCAACGAAATGAACTTGGAGACATTGCAGTATGAGCAACCAAAAGTGATTCATCTGCGCGGCCCTTTGCAGGCTGTGGAAGACCGTCTTCTTGATGCAGCAGAGGCCGAGCTCGCTGTCTCCAAGACTCGGCAGTATATGAACGATGCTGCTAGGCTTGTCGTGGACACCCAGACTAGCGCTTTGAGAGCATCCCACGGAGCGATGAAAGCGAAATTTGCGGCAACAGGGCAAGGTATGCTACCTGACGACTCATTCAGCGATCTAGAAGGTGAAAGTGAGGATGGAGCAGATTTGATTTCAATTCGGAGCAGCATTGACCTGGAGGAAGAGCCTAGAGTGCACGTAGCCAAGGTCATGACGTTTAGGCGCATCACACCGGGAATGATCAAACTTGTTGAAATACCGCCCAGGAAGAAGACACCTGTAAAAGCGGTCGCACCTGCCATCCCCAAGTCTACCGTTCCTCTGTCCCACAATATTGAGCCGGTCTTCGAGCCAGCCTACTACTTCCAGCACGACGAGAGGATCAGCCCATTCAACGAACGCAGCCGCAATGTGGAGGTGCGTAAGTACACCTCACCTCCCGGAGATGTAACTAACAAAGTTCAGCCTACCGCCTCTCATGGTCATCTCACTGCTAAGAGCCACAACTGCCTCTACAAACCCAAGAAGGCGAAGATGCCCCGAGACGAGTCACAGATCCTGGTAAAAGACTGGATATCAACTTACGATCACGCTAAACAACGCCCCCTGTCCGAACGTGTTGATCTCGATGTGCTCGCCGATCAGCAAATCCCTCCTGCGCCGTTCCCAAAAGGGGATCACCCTACTCCTCCGCCTCCGCCCCGTACATCCTCTAAGGAGCATTATTGCCTCAAGAACGGACATATCTTTCACCCTATCGATCTCAAGACAGTTCCTGATGAAGTTGCTATTAACAGCCTAGAAGTCCGTCCCTACCTTCATACTCGAGTTGGTCGCAAACAGCACGTTCATGTCCCCGTGTTCTGTGACAGATGCGGTGGAGACGTTAAAGAAGAGCTCTGGCAGTGCGATATTGCTGTTTGCCACATGGGCGTGTGCAAGACATGCGCGGTGGATATGGAGCATGAGTGGCAGGAGCGCGTTGCTGATGCTTGGAAGCTTTGAGAAGGTATGATTATGATGAGATCAGGGAGGGACTGTATTTGTGCGAAATGACTCTTGGAGTAACGCAGATGGAGAGGGAATCCATGTAATAAGTATTAGACGAGATGTAATTAGTTGATGACCATCACAGTCCAAGAGAACAAAGCAAGCACCTAATACTATCCTACCATTTCACGATAGCGGCAAAGGCGTCGTATTTGACAAAGTACTCTCCGCGGTAACCTCACCGGGATTCAACCACGGGAAAATTCTGCAGGAATATCCTTTCCCCGGTTTGGCTGTTCCAGGCATCTCTCACCTGGAAACATACGGCGACATTTATTTTACAATTACGAAGCTGGTACAAAAGCCGGCGCCAATGGTGTCTACCTCTCCTCTGGGTATATTGATATCATTCCAGAAGCCGCTCACCATGTCATCCCTTATCTCGTGCTTGATATTCGTTAAATCGCCACAGTTTCCGTGTTTTCCCCATCCCCACGATATCAGCTTCCCATCCGTTGTGATGGCGAGTACGTGATCAGAGCCAACAGCGATCTTGTCCAGAAGAGGCAGGTTCGGCGGCAGTAGCTTCCACATATTTTCTTTCCCCCACGCAGTGGGCGACCCGTTTTCGAACAGGACGAAGATGGCATGCCATGTGGCGCCAATGTCTTTCCAGCCTTTGATGGTTTTTGGCATGTTCGAGATGACGCTGAATTTGTCTTTTCCGAGCAGCATGTGCTCTCCGCTTGACGGGTCGCCAATAAGATAAGTGAAATCCTTTCCGCAGACGGCTTTGATGGGTTTGAAGGGTATGTCGTCGATCTTTGTTGGCGTGGTGACCTTGCCGGTTAGATTGTTACCAAGTTGACCTAGACGAGCTTTGCCCCAGCCGTAGACGGAGCCATCTTCGAGGATAGCTACGTAGTGCCATACGCCAGCAGCGAAATCGATGACGTTGCCGGGAAGAGGTACGTTGATGCTAGACAGTCTTCCATGACTGACTTCTTCCCCGCGGCCCAATTCTCCCCATTGACCCGTTCCTTCAGTATAGACGGAAATTTGGGCAGACTTGCCGTTCGCAATGTGTGCTGTAGACTCGCAACTAGCTGCAACGAATGTAGCATCATCGTATGCTTTCTTGAATACTGAAATCTGAGGTTCCTCTCCCACAGAACCTAATTGGCCCTTGCGGTTGTCGCCTACCCCGTAGACCGAACCATTTCGATAAAGGAATAGAGTGTGGTTGTCTCCGCCTCGTATTGCGACGACATCTTCTAATGGCGGAGTATCAGAGGCCTTGGTAGGGACATTTACAATATCCGCAGCTGGTATGCCGAGTTGGCCTTCGCCATTGCTCCCGAAGACGTACAATTGGCGAGGCATGCTGGATGATATGCGATGCAAGGATTGCTAACTCAGTGATCAATCACGTGCTGAGACATCTGTACTCATGTTCTCAAACACTTCAGTTCATCCTGAAAAGACTTTAGGACTCCTGCAAGTCGTCAAGCGTGGCGAAGAAAGTGTCGAGTTCGATTTCCAGATGGTCTCAGAAATGGCGCTAGCCACCGAGGGCGCTAGTCGCTTACAGGGATCGGGGCGCGCACGGACGCCCACTGAATATTCGTTGCCGGCGTTGGCGAACTTCAACTCCACGACGACCGCAAAACCGACGACGCCCACCCAATACTAACCGCACGCACATCCCACAGTCGCCCAACATGGCCTCCCAGAGTGTGCAATGCTTCGGCAAGAAGAAGACCGCGACTGGTACGATATATACCCCTGCGGCTCGTCGAGGATGGCGAAGGGAATGCAACATGGCTAACATTCACTTTCACAGCTGTCGCCCACTGCAAGGTACATAGACGCAATGCCCGCGATCGAAACGCGCAATCGAGCAGCACATACTTACGATGAAATTTATAGGCCGGAAAGGGTCTCGTCAAGGTCAACGGAAAGCCTCTTTCCCTCGTCCAGCCCGAGGTTCTGCGATTCAAGGTCTACGAGCCTATCCTGATCCTTGGTGTTGACAAGTTCGGTACGCACACACACGGCTTTGGAAAGAAACACAGTACTAGGAGGACCGGTCATGCTAACAACATGGCCAGCTGATGTCGACATCCGCGTTCGCGTCTCCGGTGGTGGTCACACCTCGCAAGTCTACGCCATCCGCCAAGCCATTGCCAAATCCATCATCGCCTACTACCAAAAGTACGTCGACGAGCACTCCAAGAACCAGCTCAAGCAGGCCCTCATCCAGTACGACCGCACACTGCTCGTTGCCGACAACAGGCGGTGCGAGCCCAAGAAGTTCGGTGGTCCAGGTGCCCGCGCCAGGTACCAGAAGTCTTACCGTTAAGCGGTTTCTGGTTCACTGGTGGAGGGAGGAAGGGAGAGAGAAGAGCGTATGGGGGAGCATGGAGCGGTGTTCATCCTGGGCTTTTTCATGGGGTCTTCTACTGTCTACTATCTATCTCCTCAACGGATGAGGTTATGTGACATGGCGCGCAACGGCTGCCTGATACGATCCCGCGGCTTGTGACGATAAAAATGAATACATTGGTTGCAAGAATACGGAGAGAGGCCCCACGGACTGAAAGAGGCACCGGCACACATGTACGAAAATGTGAGGGACAAGTGAATGCCAATCAATATCCATCAATTAGGCATGTCTTGTAATATGGCCATTGTGACTGTTGGAATGTACCAAGTTTGTTATGATGTTTCCCACATGTCCAACACCAACGCTTCGATGCATTATAACACACAAGTATCCCGATAACCCTGACTGACAAGAACCCCCGTTTCACCATGACGCTGCAGGTTTACCACTGATTCAAAGCCTTTGTACGCTATTATTTGTGTACCCGTACATCTTGAGAGGCGAGGGCTTCTAGCCGTCGCTGCCGCTGCTCCTAAATGCAGCACATAACGCTGCATACTGATGGGTAAGGTCGAGAACGTGTTGGGGCAGCGAAGTACCCTGGATGATGCTGCGGATCTTGACAGCACCTTCCTCTTCGATGAGTTTGCGGATGGTGTACAGGAGAGATGGGGAGAACTGTCGACGTGTTAGTCATGGGCTGTTTTTTTACTGTGGTGAAGAAGGAAACATACCTCAGAGTACCATCGGTACTGCCAAGTAACCAGCCGAATCAAGGCTGCGGTGACGTCCCTGACTTGTTTCCTCTCCTCGCCTAGTTTCAGCACACCTCTCATTGCTTTGGGAGAGAACTTGATCTGCAGACAGTTCTCGTATGCTTCTACTGCTTCCTCAGTATGGTGTAGCCTCTCAGCCAACTCTCCCAGGATCTCCCATTCTTCACTGCTCTTCTTGTATAACAGCTGCTGTTGTCGGTACTGAGCCATCTCTGTGCGCCATATTGTGTATACGCGCAGGTCTTCGTACAGGACCATGAAGAGGTTGTCGAGCCAGCGCTCACATAGACGCTTGTTCTGGAAGTGTGTGTAGTTTGGTTGCGAAGGGTTGCCGTTGTTCTGGCTCTCATGTGCGTGAGGGTCTTCACTGCCAGCCTTGACGACTTCTGAAGCAACTGTGTGGCCGGGCTTTTCGAGATCAGCTTCAACTTCAGCAGCAGAGGAAGATTCACCATTTTGGGCGTTGGACCCGTCGGTAGATGGGCGTTCTTCGACCTCGCCGTGCTCAGTGCCGTTCATTTGTTGTGCGTGCGTATTGGGAGATGGAGAGCGGAGTGCTGTTGTGCTGGCGCTGCGAGAGTGGGGTTGCTGGACAGTCTTCTCGTGACGGTATTCTTCCTCCATGACAAACACTTGACTTCTTATCTTGAGGAGCTGATCCCACCCAATCTTCTTAGTGATCTCTGTAAGCAGGATGTAGGCTTTCAGGAAAGTGCCTTTGAAGCCTGCGGCGTGTAGTTTCCTCAGGGTTGGGTGTACGAGCTCCATGTCGTCAATGTTGGAATCTTCTATTTCGTCGCACATTGCTTCAGGCATGACTGGCAGAAAGACTCTCTGGGGCTCCGGCATGCGCGGAGCATCCTTGTCTTGATACGTGAACATGGGGCAAGAGTTCAGCGTCAACAGGGCAAGATCCCATTGCTCAAGGCTGACGTATATCTCAGCCAAGCGCGCCCATGTGCCGAACTCACTGGGTGCGGATACAACACTTCTCTTGGCAATCTCCAGAGCAAGATCGCCTCGACCCTTTTTGTTGCAGAATTCGGCCTGGCAGTCCAATAGCGAGTAGTCCATGGGCAACTCTTGGATAGCATCGTGTAAAAGCTGTACCGCTTGAACCTCCTCATCTGCTTCGATGTAGACGCGGGCAAGGAGTGACGAGATCTCAGGGTCGCGAGTGCGCAGCTTTTCGAACAAGTTGATTCCCGAGGTGTATCTGCCGGTGGTATGGATGTAATTGAGGAGCCCGGTTGTCAGGTGATTTGAGACGAGGTTCGGAACTTGGATCTCAGGGTCGGACCCCAATTGCCAACCTGTATGGTATCAGCGAAAGTTGTGCAACGGGTAACGTCTATCTTACCACTAAAGAAGAGGCGCTCTGCTGCATCCAAGAACCTGTGTTCGCTCTCTGTGCTTGTGATGGGGTTGAATCTGCGTACACCCACGATTTTCTTGATGGTATCGCCGGAGCCGTCGTCGGCGTAGGAATATGCGCGCAGGACGCTGCAGAGGTACGTCTCCAACCACAGCTCATCGGTGGCTACCCGCTTGTCGCCGCGCTCATCGATGCAATAGCTCTCTACGGTACCGGGTATGTAAACCTGCACGCGCATGTCCAGGCGCGAAAAGGCATTGTAGCAGCTGCTTGGTCAGCGATTGACTGTGCCACAGGTCGGCATTGCCCTACCAGTAGAGGCCAGAGACGACCTTATTTTGCTTGTCATGTGCCGAGTATGTAAGCGTGTTGATGTAGGCGGCCAGGCTGGCAGAAGATGATGCGTCGATACCGGAGACATGGTGGTATACGCCAATCTAGTCACATGTCAGGGGGCGAGGCCTCGCAAGCAGGCACGTTCGAAGGTGCTACGGACCTGTTTCGTCGCAGACTTGATGGGCTGTTTTATGAGGTGGACCAGGTCTGGCGGGCCCAACTCTCGCAGCGTTTGAAGAGACTCGGAGCGCGCTTCAATGGCCGACTGCAACTCGTCCTCGTAGATCCTGCGGCATTGTTAGATATACCAGGCCGGTTCATATGCGCCACTCGCAAAAGAGGTGGATTCGAGAGAGGCAAGAGTGTGGCGCAGGACAGGCGCATGTATGGGAACGCAGCCATGAATTCGAGTCGTGGACTAGTGGAGGTGCAGCATACTCAGGAACAGCTGGCGACGTGACCATGGCTCAATTGGCGCCGCACAATGCGGAGGGAAACGGTTTGGCGCGGTGATTAGAGTGCGATGACGGCGTGGGGAAATGCCGGAAGAGGGGGGCTCTGTTTGCGCTTTGGGCTCCCGGGAGATATCTGTCAAGGTTTCCGTGTCCTCGTCGGACATGGAGGGCACGAACGGTAGCTCCCATGGCGGAGGACCGCAGTTGCCAAGACGCACCATCCCTGCCCACTATCGTTCATTGTCGCGTCGCGTCACCCCGGCCCTCTGGCAGCGTCGAAGACGTCCACAGGTGTCCATCAAGTCACCCAACCAACCCACGCGCCGCAATTATCATTCACTCTGCGACAGCGCTTCCCCCCATGGTTGTCGACTGCTTGCCTTGATCACCGCAAATGCTGTAAAAAAAGTCTCCCTCGCTGTCGCCCTTAGGCTTCCCACTCCCCCCCTCCCAACTTTGCCCACCCAACCACAACCTGCATCATGGTAAGTTGAATGCGCTCACCATCTCTGCACGCTTGCTTACATGGCGCAGTCGAAAGCTTCGGTATGGCATCCATACAATGTCGAAATCCCAGAGGAAACCGCCGAAGAGGAAGTCGACGACACGCAGGAGATTCAGATCGAAGAAGCCCTGAAGCTCTACCAGACGGCCCTGAAATTCCATTCTGAAGGCCCACCATCTTTCGACAAGACGGCAGCCGCCTACAAAGCCCTATTCGATTCCGACATCTTCAAATACGCCGAATCCCTTTCCGAATACCAGAGACATGAGGCCTTTGGCGAGGACCTGGTTTTCGACACCATCTTGGAGGACGACTACGAGGCGGGCCCCGTCCAGTCCACCGGCGCCGCCGACAGCGCCCCGAACACGCTCCAGCAGATACTGCATCTGTCGTACAAGAACCATGGCCAGTTCCTGCTCGAGGCCATGCAACATTGCATCACAACAAATGGCGCCGCACCTCAGATGGAGGCGTGGAATAATACCCGCGGTGCTCTAAACTACTTTGCCGAAGCTCTGGACAAGGAGGATACCGATCTCGACCTGTGGTTGCGAGCTGCTTCCGTCGCCGCTATGCTAGGTAGCAAACGCCTCACACGCTACTGTTTGGAAGCAGTGCTCGATGGAAACGACGAACAATGGGAGAATCTACTACGGCTCCCGGGCCTGGAAGAAGATTTCGCTGGACAACAATTGCGTGAACTCGTTGAGCGCTTAGAAGACAACGTCTCCCTCAGACAGGCACCCTTGTCCTCCATGAAGCGAAAGAAGCTATCAGGGATGCTGAAGAAGCGGCTGAACCCTTTCCCCTTCGCACCGCTCCCTGCCGATGTTGCCCTCGCTGAGAGCCTTCACAACATCAAGGCTGCACCAGAGAGTGTCACGCTCAGCCCGATTAGATGGGATTGGGCGGGTCTAGGCGAGATCATCCTACGTCAATTCGTCCATGAGCATGATCCGATGATGCCTAGCCTACCTTCAGGGTCCAATATAGTCTTCTGCATACCTCCCGACAACGAGACGCCCGAACGAATCGAGCCCACTTGCCAATCTGAACCCACCGAACCCGCGCAGAAACCCGTATTGGTGGCCCCGGAGTCCACGCCACCACCGCACATCGAAGAGCCCACCAACATTGCAGCTGAAAAAGATGGTGAGGATACTGTCATGGAAGAGCAGAGTGGAGAGGCCGAGGTCAAAAACGAGGAAACTACGTCGACCCTGCCTACAGGCGTTGCACCAGCTCCATCACGCAAGCGATCCACGGATTCCGCCGGTCTACCAGAAACTGCAGAAGGCGGCCGGTCGCGCAGCAAAAGGATCCGCGGTCGAGATACAGTCACCGAACCAGCGCCAGGGAGTGCCGCGCAAGAAGCAAACAAGCAACTTGACGCTCAGCTCGAACCCTACACACATGCGGATCAATGCCTGTACGAGATTGTCAAAGACATATACTCAAGACTAGGCATTGAGGGCATCAAGGACCCCACTGAGCTGCGTGATCTCGTCACCGCGCTTCCCGACGCGACTACTACCGACCCTATTGACAAAGCAGCTTGCGACTTGTTCACTGGACTTAGGAGTGGGCATGCAAAGACCGCAAACATACTCCTTAGTACAGAATCTTTCGATCTGCTCGGCGTTACCAGGCAACATGGATTGGATGCTTTTTTGGGTTTCTCCAAATCGAGTTCAAGCCAAGCCTGCAATAAGCCCCTGTTAGCCAGCGAGGGCCTGAATGCCTTTGCCCGAGACGTTAACAGCGGCTGGCTCTCGATCCAGGAGGTCGCTTTCGCCTGGATTTTGAGTCTATTATCTCCAGGCTCATGCCCTCCCTCTGAAACCCGAACCACGGACGATTGCTCAAGCTATTTGCACTTTAGATGGTCAGACGATCTTAAGCGGGCCGTTGTGCAAATCATTGTCACCATTGATGAATTCATCTATGAGCGCATGCTCGATCGCGTAAACAACCTCAATCGCCGGATGCTTGGCGCTAGCCACCACTCTCGGAAGTACGAACTGTCTAGCTTTGATGCTTGGCAGGTCGAGATAGTGGAGGCGCTGTTTGAGTTGCACTTGGACATTTATTCACTAATCAAGAATCCCCATAGTACGGTGGATACTGGCATGCGAAACCTTCAGAGCGATCGGCTGGGACGTTGGTCCACCCTTGCCAGAGAAGTCATACAGCTGCGATCAGACTGTCTGCCGGGCCACGGCTTAGATGACCTAGCATTGCGCCATGTTTGGGCCACCGTCTTCCAGATGAATGTCACCGACGAGGTATTACCAGAGCATGTTCTGTCAGCTATGGCTGAGCTGAAAAGTATGTTCGAACCTCTTGGAGACCGCACAATCCAATTACAGAACAACGCTGTAATGCCAGAGCTATCGATCGCAGCCATCGATCGAGAACTCGTTCGCATTAGCATGAAGGACTTCTTTCTCAAAGTCTTCGATCAAGACGAGCAGGACCCCGTGACTGTAATAGAGAGTCTGGAGCCAATATTGGAGCTTGAAAACTCCAGATTCCCCAGCACGCCTATCGATGTAGCTGCGTCCGATGGAACCGCTCTTGACACGCGCAGCTCACCTACCCTAAGCATCGAAGCCGACTTGTCAACGGAAAAGCAACTCGTTCCTTCATCACCAATTTTGGAAATGCGCAAATTTCTGGATTCTGCAAACGTCAATGTACGACTGTCTCTCTGGAACAGGCTGCGTGTTGCGTACGATGCCATCGATTACCCTTCAAAGGTTTTGTCCTGCTTTCTGCGAAGTATCGAAGCCCTTGTGGATGATTTTAGGTCTTCAGCCTTCCAGGAACTGCCAGTGCTCGACCGCCAACATAAGCTACTGAGCCGACTCCGGGCTATTGACGACATGGTTGTCAAGATCCTTCGCATCATACGTGACGATGAGACGCCTTTCCGTTGCCTTTTCTATGAGCATGTACAGTCCTCCATGTCAGCCATCGCTGAGTTGTTACACATCATGTCAGCTGCAGACATGCTCAGAGATTTCATTCGCGTCAACCATATCCCTATGCCGAGAGTGGAATCACACTCAGCACAGGCATTCGTCAATATCATGACAAGGCTTGATGATATTCACCTTCGGTTGTGGATGTTGCAGTACCACCTACTGAAAGAAGGATTATCGCAGGATCCGGAAAACTTCCCTACTCCTTCCGAGGACTTGTTTGAGTTCGTTCGCCATATACACCATGCCACCGGTGTTCGCAGTTTCTGTCATCTTTCTAACCGACAGTTCTTGAGGCTCGCCAAGGACGAGCTGCTTCGCATGGACGACGTCGTTGATGGGCATAGTCACGCCACCGAGCTATGTCAGGTCCTCAATGACTTGTACGGCCTCAAACTATTCATCGAACCTCTGGAGTGCCAAAATTTCCAAACCACACCGGATGTTCTCGATAAGAAGACTGCTTTCAGCATCTTGCCTTTTGCTATGTCGCAAACTGCAAAAGTCGATCTGAAAGATCTGCCCAAGACAGAATTGAAAGGGACAATTGAAAAGATCCATGCAGCTTTGGGTCGACCAAAGCAGAACGAGGACATTACATTCAACCGCAAGGTCATTTCGACATACTTCAAATCACCCGTCAACCCTGTCGAGCTGTTTGGTTGTTTGAAAGGTGTGGGGTCGCTCGCAACCAAGTACATTCCTGCTGAAGATGCTGTTGCCGCGTCAAAAGGCTGGTATTACATGATGGGCAACATTGCACTCAGCAAGTTCCGATCGCAGAAGCGTATGACTCAGGGGCCTACGGAAGATTTAAACTACGCTCAAGCGTTCTTCGTACAGGATTTGGAGCATTCCATTGAGCGCTGGGAGACTTGGTACCGCCTTGCGCAAGCGAATGACACACAGCTTGAGGAAGCCGTGTCATGGAATGCAGACAAGATGAACAGCAACAGCGCTGAAGTGGTTAATTTTCAACGTGCCGCAATCAACTGCTACATAATGGCCGTAGCCTGCGCCGTCCGCGACTCTGATGTTGGGCCAAACACCCAGGGCAAGGTTGCACAGATGTACACGGAATTCGGTAATCGCATATACGCGTCTTCCAGGGAGCCTTTTGGGATGGAAGCGTTCCAGATCCGAGAGAGTGAGAAGCGGTTTTGCAACCTGCAGGCCAAAGCGACTCTCTACAAAGAGGTCGCATTTGCCCCGCTGCAACCCTACACAGCCTGGAAGTATGCAAGCACACTCTACAAACGAGCCATCAAAGGCAACCCGAACAAATGGTGGAACCACTACATGCTCGGAAAGTGCGGATGGAAGATGTGGTCTTCCAATGACAGCGCTATGCGGTTCGCCATGTCTATTGGCGCGCCCGTGGTTTCTCAAAACGGACCAAGCTGGGAATCGGTCATCGAGGCAATCATCAGCGCGATCGAAACACTGCCTGGGAAAAAAGGACGCAATGGTGAGCCGGTCCTTGAGCCACACTACAAGCTAGTATCCATCACCCACAAGCTTTTCCAGCGAAGAGCTATCGGCTACGAGAAAGGTGTGGAGATCCTGGCAAACACTTCATATGCCCAGACTGTCAAGGCTCCAGAGAACGAAGGCGATTGGCAACGGTACATTCTTGGTGTTCTGAAATCACTCCGCGCAGCAGACAAGTCGAGCTGGCACCACCGTGTCATATCCCGCGTTGGTCACACAATCTATGACGAAGGGAGAAACCCATCTGTGGCTCAAGATGCCAAACATGAACTCATGCAGCAAATGTTCACCAAGACCATGGCTGTACAGGTGTGGAAACCTGAAAACGAACGGCCCGGCAGACACTTTGTCTACACTACTCGATACACCAAGTTCTTCATCGAGCTCCTGGACCTCACTGGAGACAAGGCCAACTTCGAAGCGCTTGCCAAACGCGTGAGACGGAAACAGACGGACTTCTTCGAACATCAGAAACTATGGCACGACCTTTGCTCTCGTTACCTTAAGCTGTTAAGGAGGATTGGTAATGTACCCGAGGGTCAAGAAGACTCAGCTTTCAAGTCCGTTAATCACGATGAGTTCAACACGCTGGCCCTTCGTTTGGAAGCGTGGTGTCAAAACCCAGCTACCCAGCATCCCATACTGGACATCCTACGCGACGCAATCGAATTGAAACGCCTCAACAATGGTATGATGAAGCCTCTGCTCATTGACGACCTCATCGGAGATACGTATGCGATGCTTTACACCTTGGTTGGCCCCACTCTATCGCCACTCCCATCAGAGCAGCAGCCGCAGCAGCAAGCGCTGCTTTCACAGCCTCGGTCGTCACCCTTTGGGGCTTCTGCACCGTCTACAGGCGCCGTACCAATCTCCTCATTGATGCAAGTCCAGGTCGATGGTGCAGGAGAAGGGAACGCTAGTACACCCTTCAACATGTACCACCCCAATCAGCTTCAGCCTCAGCACCAGGCTCCGTTACCTCAAATGCCATCACAGCCCGAACAGCCAGTTAAACCTAGAGCCAAGGCGGTAGGTCGCAGGGAAATCGCACGCAGAGCCGAAGCATGCGTCCAGAAAACCGCTGGTACCGCTGTCCAGCCTACCTCTATGCCGATCCGATCCCCTCCACCTGTCAATGCTACATTACCTCTTGCTGCCGATCAGGAAACATCACCAGACAAAACTGCCCCTCCTGCTACCGGTGCAGGTACGTCGACTGAACACCTACATGGCTCGTTCGACAATAGTGGTACTGCCACGGCAGCCCCAAGTGTAAACAATGACGAGCCCGAACCTAGTGCTCCCGCCTCAGTGCACGATGATGCAGACGACGAGAGTGAGCTCAGCGAGTTGGACGAAGATGAAGTCGAAGAAATCCATCAAGAAGTTCAGAACGACACTTTCCGCCGGTCGGCTTCTATCGCAACTTTGAACAAGACTATGTTTCCTAATCTTGCTACTACAAGATCTAGTCCGGCAGATAAGCGAAACGAGGCAGAGCCGGGAGAGAGGCCTTCCTTTGAAAGGAAGACTGGTGAGAGTGTGGCAGCGGAAGATGATACGATTCACGTACACATTCCCGGCTCAGCAAAGAAGCAAGATGATGATGAGATGGATCTGGATGAGAATTAGGTCATCATTCGTGTTTGTACCCGGGGCGCATCAGGATGTTTTCTTCGTTTGTGCATTTCAACCATCATTGACGAGCAGTTGCGCACATCCGCACTATTTTATTCTTTTTGGCAAGCAGATGTATCAAAGGCTAGGATTGTTCTTGTTTCTTCTCCAGATACCCACTTCTAGGGCTGCGTGTGATATACGTGTATAGAGCTTTCCAACTTGACACTCATGGCGGGGAGAATGAGCGAGTTTGAGTTGATCCCCAAAACACGCGCGTAAAATAGTTTACACAGCATGAAGATCTGACAACAACCATCATGGGTGGCTATTCAAGTTGTGACTGAGAAGACCCTGTTTCCAGTCTTCGCGCCGCCCGAGTTTGGCCGAGGTCACAAGTGTAGGCTCGCTTGTTGGTCCAGATCGCGCACTCCGTACACGCTACCTTGACTTTTGCGTCCGCGTTTGACTACCGTGAAGCTGATCGCTACATTGTCCACCCTCTTTTCTCATTGGCAAAATACCCGAAATGGAAGGTCAAGTCATAGCCACCTGACTGGCCATGAGCAGATCTACTTAATCTATTTCACCTGGACCCCATGATCGACCTCTGACATGACCCTTGGTCCAGGCTTCGCTGAATAGGATCTGGAGAAGTCAACGGAGCGCTTGCGACAGTATGGTTTCTGGGTCGGATAGTGTGTAAGCTCTCAGCCTAGGGATTGTAGCTGGCCGAGCACATCTTCTAATCATATATCTAGTGGCTCGGGGCTGGAACCTACTGAAGACTGTTTGTTCTTGCTCGCCTCCACATCGCGATGGAGGTTCACGACCTGGCTATGTCGCCATTCGCATCTTTCTGCGGGCGTCGATTTGGAAGCCCCTCCGCTCAGAACAGGCAGGTCCAAAAAGTGTAGTCCTGGGCAACCCTTCACATATCGCGTCTTGCGACAGTCTCACAAGACACACCAAACTCGCCCCAGCCCAGTCGGTTTGGGGTATGAAGAGAGGTGTTCTGACTAAAACTCAGGAGGCTAATTTGACCACGCGCGGTTTGAGGCTTATGCTGCAGGCAAAACTCATACGACGGCTTGATGCAGTGCGACGCATGGCTCCCCTACACAAGACTACCCCACATTTTGGCGTCGCAGCCGAACTGAATGGTGAACTTTAGACTTCTTGTCGCTCACGTATGATAGACCAATGGCAAGGGCAGTTCGCGTGCCTTAGACTAGCGTGCGTCACATGCATCCGTCGGGGTTGCATCATAACTGGTAGGCGCTTCACGGAAATAATATGCATAGGGCCGACCCGGTGACCAGACCCACCTCAGGGTTGGCTGCCAATCCCTCAAGCCTCCTCACCATCTTGACTCTACTTGCGGCCTGCTCGCATGCCACAGATCTCGAATGGCGCGTTTGGTGTTTAATGTTTCGGAAATATTGCGCTTCGTGGATTAGACCGCACGCTAACCGGTCAAGGGCGATCACACCGACGACGAGAATGTCGAAGAGTAGTCACACTACCTTTTTACCCCTCCAAAGTACCCCTCAGAGCGCCTACCTGGAGGAGATTGGGAAAGGTATACGCCTCTTCCCCAGATTATGTGACTCGGATTAGGCCGCTTCAACCCACTCAAAGCAGGCCATGCAACCATTCAAACAGCTGCGCCCACAGGCGCATACAAAGAAGATAATCCACCAGACCAAATGACCACCGAGTGGCAGCTTGTGAGAAGTCGTCACCAGATCTCCTTTGTTTGCAAGCTTCCCAGAGCTGTAGATCCATGACCGAACGCATGGGTTGGCTCTTGCTTTTTGCATCACGTATTGCCAAGGCTGGTAGTAGTGGACAAACAGCAGGTTAAATAGACGGCGTCATCTCCGTTCCAGAGTCTTCTTTCTGCTACTTAAGTCTACACTCCTTTTTTACAGATTCTGCCACCTCTGTCGTACATACAGACATCTGCTTGTGCATTGCTTACAAGCATGCGCTTACCTTCCTTGATCGCCTGCCTGGGTGCAGTCGGCATACACGCTCTTGCTATAGGTATACCGGCATCCTCTTCTTTCCATAAGCTCTGATCACTAAAACTTCATAGCTCCTTTTGCCGAGCAACAGGTTCCCATCGATGCTAACAAACCCACCACTGAGCTTGATGCTGATCAAGTCGCCGCTGCTATCACGGATGGCTACTGGCTAAATGATCTTTCTGGCAAGGGAAGGGCGCCTTTCAACAGCAATGGAAACTACAAAGTCTTCCGTAACGTAAAAGAGTACGGAGCGAAGGGTGAGTATTACGTGTACTAGCATCGAATGTGGCTGATCCGTTTGTAGGCGACGGTGTGACCGATGACTCTGATGCCATCAACCGTGCTATTTCTGATGGCAACCGCTGTGGGCCCTTTGTGTGCGACTCTTCGACTGATTCACCGGCCGTTGTATACATTCCCGCCGGAACTTATATCATTGGCAAGCCCATCATCTTTTACTACATGACACAACTCATCGGTAACCCTCGTGCACTCCCTGTCTTGAAGGCTGCGCCTACGCTTCAGGCTCTTGCTCTCATCGATGCGAGCCCCTATAGCAACCAAAACGGCGAGCCTGGCTGGATTTCTACCAATCTGTTCTTGCGTCAAATTCGCAACTTGATCATTGACGGCACTGCTATTGCACCGACCTCGGGTTTCCAGGGTATCCATTGGCCCGCATCGCAAGCTACAACGATTCAAAATGTCAAGATTCGTATGACTCAATCATCGAACTCTGTTCATGCCGGCATCTTCGTCGAGAACGGATCCGGTGGTCATATGGCGGATCTCGATATCTCGGGTGGTCTGTACGGCATGAACATCGGTAACCAACAATTCACCATGCGTAACGTGAAGATCTCCAAGGCCGTCACCGGTATCTCACAAATCTGGGACTGGGGCTGGCTGTACTCCGGACTCCAGATCAGCGACTGTGGAACTGCCTTCTCTATGGCTAACGGTGGTTCGGCTGGCAAGCTGGAGGTCAGCTCGGTTGTCATTATCGATTCCGAAATCACCAACTGCCAAAGGTTCGTCGATATGGCATGGACCCCCAACACTACACCTACAGGTGCCGGCCAACTCATCATCGAGAACGTACAATTGAACAATGTTCCCAATGCCGTCACACGGAACGGCGCTACCGTCCTTGCAGGCGGAACGCTTACCATCCAAGCTTGGGGCCAGGGTAACAAATACGCACCTAACCTCAACGGACCCCAGAAATTCCAGGGTTCCATTAGCCCCGTCACACGTCCCAGCAGTCTCTTAGACAACGGCAAGTACTACTCCAAGTCCAAGCCACAGTACGAGACCCTCAGCACCGCAAACTTCCTCAGCGCTCGCAGTGCTGGTGCAACAGGCGACGGCCGCACCGACGACACGCAAGCCGTACAAAACGCCATCAACACCGCAAAGTCCCAAAACAAAGTCCTCTTCTTCGAGCATGGCGTTTACAAAGTCACAAACACTATTTACGTGCCACCCGGCTCCCGCATGGTTGGTGAGACCTTTTCCACAATCATGGGCTCGGGCTCTGTTTTTGGTAATCAGAACAACCCTGTGCCCATCATGCAGATTGGTAGGCCCGGGGAGAGCGGTAGCATCGAATGGTCCGACATGATTGTCGAGACCCAGGGCGCAACCCCCGGTGCCATTGTCATCCAGTACAACCTAAACACTTCCCGAGGCTCCGGTGTCTGGGACGTGCACACCCGTATCGGCGGCGCAAAGGGTACGAATCTGCAAGTCGCACAATGTCCTGCTGTCTTGGGCCAAGTCAGGGCCGAGTGCATGGCTGCGCACACCAACGTGCACATTACCAAGGGAGCCAACGGCGCATACTTTGAGAACAACTGGTTCTGGACCGCAGACCATGATCTCGATGACCCCAACTCGACGCGCGTCTCCATCTTCACCGGACGCGGATTGCATATCGAGGCGGAAAATGTGTGGCTTTGGGCTAATGGTGTGGAACACCACACTATGTACCAGTACCAGGCGAGCCTTACCCATTCCCTGAAAAATACGAATTAGCTAACGATTGATGATTATAGTTCAACAACGCCCGCAACATCTTCGCAGGTTACATCCAGACTGAAACCCCTTACTTCCAACCCACACCCTCAGCCCCATCCCCTTACGTCTCTTCTCCCACTTACTCAGACCCCACCTACGCCTCCAGCGGCGCTTCTGCTTGGGGTCTCCGCGTGCTCAACGCCCAGAACGTTCTCATCTACGGAGGTGGCTTGTACTCGTTCTTCCGCAACTACTCTGTTGACTGCTCGGCTGCCGACGCAGCGAACGGATTCCGCAACTGCCAGACGCGCATGTTTAGCATCGAGGGAACTAGCAGCGTGCAGGCCTATGGCTTCAACGAGGTTGGTGTTGAGTGGATGGTCACAGTTGGTGGACAGGATAAAGTCAACTGGAAGGATAACTTGAGTGTTTATCCCATCACTGTGGGCTGGTTGAGCTATGGGTTCTAAGGGAGGTGCGGTAAGAGGGAACAATGTAGTGGTGAGATTTATACAGCAAATACTGGTATCGTGGTTGCTTGTGTGCGAGGATGAAGGACGGGGACAAGGAAACTGTACATATGTGGGATGGAGGACGTATGCAAGGATCAAGGGCCTTTCTTTGCCATAGATTTGGCCAACGCTCGCTTTGCTAGCTAGCTAGCAGGATTGCAAGTGCAGGTTGAGCAGTAGATATAGGCTTAGGCTAAATGCTGTTGACATGGAGGACAAACAAGCTTCAACGGATACAACTGTACACACGTGTTCCAAGCCTCCAAAGTGAAAGAGCAAGGGCTATCATGCGTAAACAAGTACGAATACCAATTTCCCACCACACTTGATACCATAGCGTTACGCACGAAACCACATACATGAGCGAGTAAACAAAGATGACGATAATAATAATGATAAGATGTCGTTCAACATAATCCCCGAAATGCGAGTGAAAATGCCTACGTACATGTGAGATGTGGGTCGTATTCTTTTTCTGTCCGTAACTGGATAGGACGCGATACAAAGCTATCCACAAAATATGAAATGGGGATATTCGGAAAAGGAAAAGGAATTGCTGGTATGTGGATGATATAATGAAGGGAAAAAAACTGTCGTAGAGACGTAATTATCCAGATAAAAGGAAGGAAAAAGAGTGCACGCTCAGCACCAGATTTTCAAGATATACACAAAACCTTGGACGTGACATAGAATTGAGAGCAGCAATCATGGGACGACGGCAAGTGAAAATAGGAATCACTGCATGCGCTTTCGTTTGCGAGCATCTTCTGGTTCGTCTTCGTCATCGCGCTCCGCAGTCTCTGCAGGGTTGAGGAGTGAGTGTACGTTGGATGCCATGCTGGATCGTCTTGTAGGTGGCCCAGGCGTATCGATGCCCTTGAACGGATACCTAGCGCCTGGTAGCGTCCACCCGCTGTCTGCGCTCAATGTAGACGACATATTGTCATTGGACCCAGGCGGAGTTCCATGTCTTGATGGCACCTGCCGTGGTCCGCGGGGTAGCTGGTACGATTCTAAAGCATCACGGAGCTGCTGGTCTCCGCCTCCAACGGGTGGCCGGTGTGGCGATGACGGCCATTGTGTGGAGTTGTGGCCGGATGCATAGGGTGAGTGGAGCGGAGCATTGGGCTGTTGTTGTGGCTGCCAACCATGGGTGCGGATATCTGCCGAGGTATGTCGCCTATACAGGTTATATGGCGGAGAAGAGCTGCTCGCGAGATTGCTCCCCAATGTCGCTGCCCCCGGCTGCTGGACGGGCGGCGGCGGAGGTGGGGGCGGCTGATGTGAAGCTGGGACCCTGGCTGAAGATGGAGAGTAATTACCCGTGCCTATTGAGCCGTACCGTCGTGGGGAAATGGCAAGATGCGCGGGAACCGGGGGCTTGTATGGCGCTTGCCGCGAAATGCTTGCCAAGGATCCTCTCCGCGATTCTGTTAGATTATCTTGGGGCATTTGCCGAGGTGAAAGAGGTGGCCCGTTGGTGCTGTCGACTTGTATAAAGTAGGGTTGGCGTGCGGAGAGGGGCTCTTCTGGTGCCTCCAGCGCCCGGAGCATGTCAGTCTGCCGACTAATATCACGTTGCATCATGGCGACTAGGCAAGTCAGAAGGCATGTCGCGCAAATAAGGTTTCCGTGTAGATACATACCATCCCTGTGAATTGGATTTTCCGGGTCGGGTACCATGGCCATAATATAATTTGCGAGGTCATGATTCCACTGAGCAATACGTTAGTCTGTGTAGATCAGGCCCAGACACAACGTCTTACCTGGTGACATCGCATCATGCCTTCGGCCAGAACAAGGCTCTTTTGATTAAGGTAGTTGCACGTGTCTTCTGACCGCTGCATTCGAGAGTGCATGTCGTACAGGCTGTGCTCAAGGTTCTGGAGGCGTGATTCTGTGGGGTCGGGCATGGGCTCGACGGGCTGACCAGCTGGTGGGCCGGTAGGAAGTTTGGGTGCTGAGAAGGAGTCGCGGTGGATAAGGGCATGACGTGAGGCACGTCGCTTGATTTCTCGCAGACCGACCAAATCTCCGCGCTTGAAGTTTCCGTTTCCGTGCTTGAATTCCCATAAAGGGGTGTCTGGAGATCCAGTGTGGAAGACGTCGCTCACTGGGGTAGAAGCGACATGTCAGCATATGATTGAGTGGTATGCGGCAAAGTGCTTGGATACCAACCTTTGTGGAACCCGTACATGTTCAATTGGCGGACGAAAGAAGAGATGTTGGTGTGCTTGAAATAGGACCTGGGGTGGGTTAGCTGGATAGATTGAAGAGGCCAGGGCTCGAGATGTACATACGATAGCACTTTGGAGAACTCGCTGGAGGGTGACATGACGAAGCTTTCGTTTGTGCTCGCCCATGAGATGAGGTGCTGGATGCTCTGGTCTTCGAGCATACTGTTGGTGTGTCAGTGTCGCATTGCGCATGTAGTGGTGCGGCACACCCACTTGTACAGCTTGTGTATAAAGGCCGTCTGAACGACTTTTGGCTGCTGAGCAGCGGCAGCGGCGCCCACGGCGGGCGCATTGTTACCATTGGGGGATGTGTTACCCGAGTCTGTGTTTCCCTCGCGTTGCGACTGGGCGTGCGATTGCGCTTGGAATGGGCCTGCGCCGTTGCGATCAGCGGGCGGGCAGTTTATGGTGGGCGGGCCCATTGCCGATGTGGTGGTAGTGGTGGTGGTGGGCGTAATGTCCATGGGGTCTCGCGGCGGCGCAAGGGTCGAGCCAGAAGAGGGCAGAATGGGTATCGACTTGTGCAGGTTGGGATTGTGGGGATCAGCGGCGAAGGGACTTCGGCGGGCCTCTGCGACAGAAGCCATGGCGCGGGTGGGAATAGTGGAGAGCAGGCGTGGTGTTGAGGTGTTGGGCAGCTAAAGCAGGGCGGCCTCTGGCGCTGGATGGGATGGGGTGAAGTGGAATGGGGATGGGCGGGTGAAACTCTTCCAATTGCAAGATTGAAGCAAAAATGTCAGACGTGTTTCGCAAGATGCAAGAGGCAGACTCGACTCGACTCGACGCAGGGTCCCAGATGCGGTTGCGACGAGGGTGGTGCTCAGGCGGAGAAGACGCGGAGGAGCATGCGATATGTGTGGCCGGCGGCGCTGTGGAAGCTTCGATGCGGCGGGCAGGTTTCTAAGAAGCTTCCTAGCCTTGGGGCCCTTCTTCTAGCGCGTGGGCGAGCGTAGAATTTTGGTTCCAGAAAGGTCGGGAGAGCAGACGCGGCGGCTCCTTTGTCGGATCGGGAGCGGCCGTAGCTTTGGGACTGGGAGGGAATAGGAGCTCATGCAGAAGCCGATCGCTGAGTCCGAGCTTTTGCTCTGCGAGTCGTCATGCAGAAGGGCGAGGGGTGCGAAGCTGAGCTGAGCTGAGCTGAGGCCGATGGCTTGGCGCCGACGAGCGAGCGATCATGTGTTGCGTGGGACGGCAGCGCGTGGGCGGCGAGATGCGACATGCGACATGTACCCTCTTCTACCGGAAAGGAGGCCCAGGCACGGGGGGAAAAGGGCTCCAAAAGCGCGGAACGGGAGCGCTGCCGTAGAATTATGGGGGACGATCCAAGATGGATGCTCGAGCGTGCTGCGGGAGCATCTACAGGCCTCTGCTCTGTCAAGTGCATCGGCGATTTATAAATAATCTTTGCTATTGCATTGTATCCTCTTCTATCCTCGGCACTTTGTCTAACCTCCGCCGGACGACAGTGTATAAAGCAGTATATGGGCCGACGTCCGGGTTTGCTACCATTGTAGGCCAGGCAGTCCGTATGCAGGCTACGGCAAACACTGGCCTTGTTCATACAGACACAGACACCCCTGCCATTGTCGCGACGTCGGCGCCCGGCCGGCCTGCCACTGAAACATGGCTCGACTATAATAAACCCGCCTCTAATATCGCTATAACGTGAACCGTTTCTGCTGCGGGGTCGCCGTATGTTGCGCCAGACGATACAGATGCCATCTCTTGATATCCATCAATCCATCAAGCAGATAATCGTGCCGATAGCGATAGCCGCACCGCCTTTTTTTTTTTTTTGCAGGGTCCTTCGCCAAACTTACTCCAGCGTCGGCTGCTTCTGAATTGCAGGGGACTCTCTGCCCTTCGCGCCACCCTCGGCGTCGCCCTGGAGCGGTCCGCACGATTGGCCGACGGTACACCCCGCACAGACGTTTTGCAAGACGTCACGGAACCCTCCACCGCTGTCGAGTCAGGTTTCGACCAACCTTCCCATTGCTAGTGTTGAGCTTCTTCTCTACCCCAGATTGCCTCCTCGGATTGCCACATCGAGTAGGTCCTAGTAATCTCTAGTCGGGTTCGATTACCCGATTCCCGACCGACGCAGCGCCTTCCTCCTTTCCTCAATCCCCAACAAAGCCACCATGTCGTCCAGCTTCATCCTAGAATTCAAACGCTTGTCTGTGCATGAGAGAACACAAGCACTGGTCGCCCTTACCGCAGAATTAACACCATATGAGTGGAGAGCGCTCGGTGCTGTTATCAGCAGTCAATCCTTCCAATTCGACATCATTGGCCGTCTGCCCGTTGAGTTGGTAGTTCGAATTTTCACCTACTTGGATCCAGCGGCGCCCTATCGCTGTCAGGCCGTCTCGAGACAATGGAATCATGTCCTCCGGAGCCCCCAAATACTCAAAGCCTGCCTGAGTTCATGGCACCAGGGCACTGTCCATCTCCAAGATGCCGACTACGACATGTGCAGGACTAAAAGTAGAAGAATCCATGCCTTTCGCACGGGAAACCCACAAGACATATACAAGTTCAATTTTGAGGATAACCCAAAAATCTGTGTACTGGCAGGCGACTCTCTTGTATGGCAAACAGAGGAGGATTCCCGTTCCGCATACCTACTCAACCTGGATACTTGGTATTTTCGCAACCTGTTCGGACAAGGACGTGAACGTATTCGCTCTGTGTTTGCTTCTGACGAGATCATGGTGCTGACGACTCACACCAATACATGTTACGTCTACGAGCTACACGAAAGACGGGCGCCTAAGCAATTTAGCCTACCAAATCAAAGATACCTGAATAATATGACTTGTCGTGGGCGCACCGTTGCATGTGTTGCCGCATCTGATAAGTACACAAGTGTCTTCATCTGGGAGTTTGATACTCAGCGTGGAAAATCTTTCGAAATCGATCATCTCACTGACGCACTCTTCAGTACAGCCGACCCAAGGTAAGTAAAAAGACTCATACATTAAGAGCCTTTATAGAGATAATGCACAGAGCCAACCAGTATCTAGGATTGAAGAACCCCACCCGGTACCTCTCGTGCAACCTGAGACCAAGACAATCATTCTGTTTATTGCTGAGAGCTCCCGCCCTCAACATTCGCCACACACAAATCGATTCGCGTTCAGCAGGTATACCTATTCGGGAGAGCGTATTGGCATCTTTCTTCCAAGTCTTCCAGAAGTGTATACATCGTCGATCTGGGAACACGTTACGCCCTTTGTTCCGGTAGATGATTCGGGCACAGTTTTCGCAACCAGCATTAAGTTGGGAAACCGTGCCGACAATCCCGACACCAACTCTCCCATTCCACTTCGATTCGACGAAGAGACCTATGAGGTGAGGGTATGGGATCACCCATTAGCTCGTTTTCGAGGCCCTCGACCCTCGGAAATCCCCATGTGCTTCTTAGCTTGGTGGAAAGATACTTGCTATGGATACAAAGAGGACTGGGCAAGTGATACGGGAGATACATTGGCCTATATGGGTACCCGCACCGCGGAAGCATATGCAGTAATTATCCCACCACCAACGAATATCTACGCGGAAGACGGGGTCGACGAACCTCTACTAATAAACGAAAAATATGTTATTAGGATTGCATATGGATGCGTATACCTGCTATGCTTCCACGAGAGTAGTAATCGGCCAAAAGAGAACGGGGCTTTCTTTGATCTTGGGGAACTAGAGGTATTGCAGTAGACGTGCGTTTGGGAGGCGTTGCGAAAGAGCGTGTTACTGTTCCAGTCCCTCATCGCGTCTACAGGGTACATATGGCTATTAAAGTGTATCTGAGAACCAACTGAGCGGAATTCACTATGCGCCTTTCATCTGTCGTACTTTTGTCGGGTAATTCACCAACGTCCGCGCAGTCATACGAGCAATCGCGTGCACGTGAATCATCAGACCCTAACGCGGCCTGATTGGCCAAGCACAGATGCGGGGCACAGGACACAGGACCCCCACCATAGATTTTCGGCGTACGCCGCTCTAGCCTTGCCTACTCAAGTAGGTAACCACTTGGACTCTGCCGCCGCCGTGACAGACTTTTTTTTTCTTTTCCCTTTGAAAAATAATTTCCGCCGTTCGCTCACACTTTCCTCTTATCGCTTCCAAGTTCAACTTTGAGAGTCTAGGCAGAATAACCCACGACAATGGTTGAGAAGGTTTACGTCACGTACAACCAGGTATGTGAGCCATTGTCGTTACACGTGCGATCATGCACCCCGCGCACACCCACGCTTATGCGCTCTCTCGGTATGCCGCCATGAGGGCTTCCCATGCCTTGAGTACAGTATGCAGAAGGCCGAATAGACTTTATGCCCCTACTGCGCGCAGCACACGCGCTATAGGAACTTGGCCTACGTCTGCGACCAGCCACTGTGGTACTCAGTCATATCGCGACGCTCTATAAACCCGACCTTGAATATAACACTAACATAGTTTTTCCCAAACAGGTCCACAAGCTCTGTCAAGAGTCGGCCGAGCAAATCCTCAATGAGTTCCAGCCCAACCTCATGATCGCCATTGGCGGCGGAGGCTACGTCCCCGCGCGCATTCTGCGGTATGGACCCCAAGTTCCTTCACGTCCGAAGATACATGAGACTAATACTACTACTCTAGATCCTTCCTCAAGAAGCCCGGCAGCCCCAACATCCCCATCCAGGCCATCGGTCTCTCCCTCTACGAGCAACTTGGTTCAGGCCCCGACTCCGAAGTCGAAACCCCCGGCACAAAGGTCACACGCACACAATGGCTCGACTTATCCTCGCTCGAGATGGCCAACCTGATTGGCAAGAACGTCCTCATCGTCGACGAGGTTGACGACACCCGCACAACGCTTGAATATGCCGTCCGGGAACTCGAAAAGGACGTCGAGGCCGCCGTCAAGAAGCTGGGTCGTGAGGGCGAGAAGACCAACTTCTCCATCTTTGTCCTGCACAACAAGGACAAGACGAAGAAGGGACAGCTGCCCCAGGAGATTCTCAAGGGAAGGTATTGTGCCGCGAGGACTGTGGGAGACGTTTGGATCAACTACCCCTGGGAAGCTACGTACGTATACGGATGGCATTGAGAAACAGTACATATATGCTAACAGCGCACTAGCGACATCGATGAGCACGACCGTTGCTCCAGGGAGGCAGAGTCCAAGTCATAGACCATGTGTCCACCAGCATAGTCGAATAGATACCCGGACTTGAGCGGGTGACGGCGGAAGAAAAGCATGGCAATTTGGTATCTGGGCATTTCACGAGCGGGATACACTGGAGTTGATGGGAACGGAAATATTTGAAGCCATTTGAATTGAGTCTTAACATGAGGCAACGATCTGTGATAGATAGTGACAATGACGAGGAACAAGGATTGATTTCTTTTCTCTATTGTAGCAGACGAACAAAATGGGGGGTATGATTGATGAGTGTCGTAACATCGTGATCATTACCCAACAATGTTGCGCCCCTAGGCGAGCCCCTCCCAAATCAAATCAAAAGTTCGCTATGCTAAAATGCTACTATGGCTGACGGCAGCTTTCTCTCTGGAATCTATAAGAACAGAAGAAAGAAAAATCTACATTTCCCTCCCAGAAGTATCAAGAGCGCGCGCCCACACAAAAGGGTATATGTCGTAATTATTATACAAGAAAAAGTGTATGTGTGGTTGCAGGGTTTGTTTGGTGCCGCCCTAGATGCCCTTTTTGTACGCCAAAAGTCGAAGTAAAGAGAGGAACAAGGAAAGAATCGCTGCAAACGTGTTATGTGTGTATGTGTATGTGTATGTGTGTGTCGGAGATTGTCATGGTCATGCCATGGGGTATGTTGGCTGAGTGGGGGAAGGCTTGCTTCACTTTATGCCCATTTTGCGGAACTTGCGGGATGCGCGACGGCGTAGGCCGTTCATGCCCATGGCCTTCCGGAGGCTATCCCGGTCTCCGTCTTCTTCCTCTTCTATCTGGGTCGTAAGCTGCCGGCGGCCTGTGCTGTTCTTGACAGATGTCTGATGAGCCATGATGTTTTGCTCACGCCAGAACATGCGTTTCTGGTCAATCACTTGTTGTGACAGATTACCGAAACCCTTCTTCACGAATGCTAGGTCGTGTAGAATGTTCGGGTCGAGGCATCGCCTAGGCAGGGTCTGAACGGCCATGAAGATTTCGCCATCACCTGGACGGTATTTTTTGATTTCTGGCTCACCGAGCTTGAAGATTGCGAGGGCGTAGCGATACAAGGCACGCGGGCCCTCGTACAAAAAGGCGTCCCAGACGCGAAGGACAGTTTCGATGGGCAGTACGCCTACGAAGATGCTCATGAACCAAGATGTACACGAAAGAGCCACTGTAGGTTGACGTTGGAATTTCGAGTTTGGGTGAGCGTAAGAACCAGCGCCGGTATTGATGAGGTCAGTATCGTTGATTGAAGCCCAGACCTTTGGTAGGTAGTCCTTGATCAACATCATTAGAACGTTGACCTCGGTATTCGCAAGGCTGCGAGCGTGTGCACCTGGAAGATGGTTCTGTGTAATGATACTCAAGAGAATGAAGACCTTTTCCTTGTCTTGCTTGAGGAAGAGCAGCAAGAGACCAGCAATGAAGTTGAGGGATTGGCAGTATCCAATGTTGGGATTGTTTAGAGCGAAACATGACAAGACCTCGCGAAGGTCTTGAATTAGCACCGGCTCGTCGTCCGACTCCCCGTCTAGCAAATCGGTTGCTGGCTCTGGGCGGAAGTGGATATTGTCGGGGAAAGTTCGGTCCAAGTCGCGTTCGATGGCATCTTTGTCGTCCTTGTTAAGCTCATCGCGGTTCACACGAGCAACCAAAGACTTGTATAGGCCGACGTTTTCTTTCTGTGCCAGAATGTGCTGGCCACCAGAGTAGTACCACCACATAGCGCCCCGCCATTCAGGAGGATAGCCCTTGCGCGCATATCGCTTCACCTTCTCGCTCATTTCGGGGAATTTGGTCGGTTCGGTCGTTGACAGGCCTTGCTTGGACATCAATGAGATCCACTTGCCTCGCCGACGGGAAATGTGCTCCTCGTACTTAGTGGCCCAAGCATTATACTCTTGAACATTGATCTTTTCAGAAGCCTTCTTGAACCCGTAACGATCCCTTTCTACGGGCGCAGCTGTCTTTCGCAGGCCAGGTGTCACAGTAGGTATTGATTGCTCAGGAGGAGCTAGGCCAGTATTGTGCAGAGTCTCTGGTTTGCTTTTTGCGGTAGTGAGTTGAGACATCATACCAAGATCAAACAGTGCACTTTTTCGGTCGAATACGCTAGTGGATGCGCGGCGCGGAATGGCCTCATCTTCATCGAGTTCAGGAAGTGGTTGCGACCTTTGCACAGGCGGAGACTGCGGGCCATTGTTGCTTGCATTAGAATCGTGGGAGAAGGTGCGTGAGCGACTTGGCCTCTTGCTGTGGCGATTCGAGTAGGCTTCAATGTTGGCCCAGTCTTGACGCGAGAGCCGAGCTCTACTCGTAGGCAACTGGGGCAGTCCAGAAATGTCACGACGAATATGATCGAGATGCGAGCGACTGGCGTTAGAGCTTCTCGAGTGGTGGTGTCCCTTGATAATTCCTGAGCTTGGTCTATTTTTCGTCTCTGTGGTTCGAAGGGACAGAGCTTGTAGCGTCACAGACACTCGCCGGGGTGTCTCCTCACTGGATCGTTTCACCGCCCCCGACTGCCTCTTTTTAGAAGGTTGCACCGCTGCCTCGATTGTTCGTGGTGTGTACGGGGCGTGCAAAGGGCTGACCTTGACCGCAGGCAAATACTGCACTTGCAACGCCTTGCGCTCCACGGGTTCGGTACTATGTGCGTCATCGTCAAAGTCGGACCCGGATGTAGGTCGAATAGTCAGAAGCCTCTTTCGCTCGGCGTTGTTCTCTGACGAATCGTCAACTTGTGAGTGCGCCCGTTCGTCCCATCGCTTGAGGCTCTCGGCGGATTGGAAGGAATCCAAGGAATCGAAATCGTGTGATGGTGTTTGTGAGAGCTCAGGTGGTTCCGAATCAAGGCCCGCTGGTGAAGCACTGTGGAAGTCGCGCTCGCCTCGCTCGACAATAGGGCTACGCTCCTCGTCATCTTCGTCATAAAAGTATGAATCTAGTACGTCGCTGACAGCATCTAGCTGCTCTTCTTCCTCGGCAATCTCTGAAGACAGAATCGTCTCGGGTGAGTCGTCCCTGTCGCGTAACCGATCTCTCGACTGCTCCCTGGAGTAAAGGCCACTTTGTCGGTCGCTAGCAACAGAGCTACGGGCAGTGAGAATGCTACTTCGTTCTGTGCCGCTTGTCTCCATTATGCTCGACGACGCGTTGGTCCACCCTGACCTGAAGCTTGCCCGTGGTTCCTCGCCTCGAAAGGGTCGGGGCGGGGGAGGATAGTAGTCGGTATGAGACCAGTTGGGCACACCTCGATTAGGTTTGTATGTACCCGAAAGGTTGGCGCGCTCGTTCCCGCGGTACTGTGCGTAGTCGGGGATGGAGGTCACGGATCTTAGCGGGGGGTGAAAAGGCTGCTGAGAGCTGGTCACGCCGCGGGCTCTAAATGGTGAGGTAGGCGGTCCAGACAGGTCCTCATTGGAAGAATCCCATGCTGGGCCATTGGAATTGACAGGATTACTGGCAAGTGGGTTGAAGATGGCGCGCAGGTCGGGCGAGCGTGGGCTGCTGTCCTGACGTGCCATTGCCGGAGCCATTGTGGGGGACATGGGTCTTTGGCTAGCGTTGGTGGAAGCTCCAGGTCGAGGAACAGGTACGGCAGCGTGGCGGAGGAGGGAAGGAGCCCGCTGCCGTTGGGGGAACTTGGGGGAAGGAAGCGCGGCGAGAGGAAGCGTCGGGCTGTCTGCTGGTGAAGAGCTGTATATGGGACGCTCCAGCGGCTGGGTGGCTACCGTGTCCATTTGGAGCTGGGCTGGGTGCCTGGAGCGCAGTGAACCGAAGCCCTTCCTTGCAGCATAGGGAAGCTGCGGCTGCGGAGAGGCTGGGGGGGTGTATTCGGTAGCCGAGGGAGGGTAGGGGGAGTAGTGTGAATTGGGCGTGACAGCTGTCTCCGAGGGTCGTTCGGCATCGGCTGCATGGGATACGCCGGTAGCGAGGCGCAAAAGGGTGTCGCCCATTGCGTGGTACAGAGCTTCGGGCGTGGTGTTGGCTGGCTGGCGGCAGCAAGGGCGCTCATTCGGACGGGGAGTGCGACAGGTCGGGATTGGTGATTCGCGGTGGCATTCTCGGGTGTGGAGCGGAGAGTGTCGAAGGTGTCGAGAGTGTCGAGTGGAGTCGAGGGCGGTGCAGTAATCGGGCGTGCTTGTCGTGTGTTATGCGCTGATGGCAGTTGCTTGGTGAGCCTGCTCGCCGGGTGCCGCAGCGTCCGAACTCTAAAGCACGTCGAGGCGTGAATGGTGAAGTGGGTCCCGCGGTGGCGGCGGCAGGTGGAAAGTGTGGGAAAATGAATGCGTGAAAGATAAGGAGCGTGTGTGCCGCACAGGCGCCGGGGGGGTTCAGACGGTGGTGAGGAGAGAAGTGCGGCCAGTGTGTTGCAGGAAAGACTCCTTCAGGCTGGATGCGTGACTACTGACTCTCGCGCAGAGGCTGCCAAGACGCGGCGGCTATCCTCATCCCCGATCCCTATGGCCCGAGAAGAGATCGCTTGGGGGTGCGAGCTTCGAGGACCACAGCGGAGCTTGTCAAAGCGACTCTGTTAGCTATTACCTGACATGCTTGGACACCAGGACACAAATTGGGGCTGCTGCATAAGCGCTCCGAGAGGTGCACCACAACGTCGCGAGATTAACGCGCCTCCGGCCAATCAGCGCCGACACTCTTTTCCACGCTATTGAAACACCGTTATTCGAGGGGGTGAAGCTGCAGCATGGCGCCGTTCCCAGGCCGTCTGATTGGCGACGGCAGCTCTGGCACCTGTCGCGCTCGTAGCTACCAGTGAATACACTTTGTCCCCAGCTACCCACGTACGTAGGCCCTACAGCGCCATGTCATGGCGCCCTCCACCGCCTCACCGCGCCTGGTGCAGCGTCCGAGGCTGACTCGCAAGCATTGCGCCCGTAGGAATCTGCTCGTCGGTGCTCTCCTCACCATTCAGAACAAACGTCGACCATGTACAGGCAACAAGCCCAGATAGGCAAGCACCGAACCGCAACACCGTCTCTCGGGCTTCTAGAAGGTAAAATTCCAGGGCCACCCTTGTCTCAGCATGCGGCTCGCTTCACAACGCACTGGCAAAGGAGATTTGCACATGACGACATGTAGCGGTTGAACTCATGTTATTTGGCAAACCCGACCAAGTCTACCCTGCATTACTCGTCCGATGCAGTCCTATGTCCTGAACACATCGCGATCTGCAAAACATACAATGCTTCTCCGCCCACCGGTCAAGAAGTGTCCCATCCGCAATGCAAATTTCGCCGAACGCCAAACATGCAATGTGTAGCCCGTGAGCGCTGTGCTGCCCGACTAGGTCCCCTATTTCCCTGCCTCCGGGTATGTGCACGTGTCTGTGACGCTCATTTGGCGTAGCGCTTGACCCAGTCCTTTGCGTTCTTCTCAAACTCCTTGCGGTTCTCCCGGTACTCGTTGGCAATCGACGGCTCGATGGCATCGTCGGGGTTAGGCTCGATCAGGAGCGTCTGGATGAGGCGGAGTACTGAGACAACCTTGTTTGGCGGCTTCCACTCGTCGGGACGCAGCAGACCCAAGCACATGGAGCCCTTGTCGTCGTTGCTGACGTTGGGGTGGTAGATCTTGGTTCGGAAGCTGACGACGGGTGGCTTGAAGGGGTACTCTGTCGGGAAGGTAATCTCGAGCTTGAAGTGTCCGCCCTACAAAGTCGTTAGCAGCCGCTACTGGACGCATGTGCGCGGAACATGGAGGGTGGACGGTGCGTGTCATCAATACGTACGGCATAAGCCGACTGAGCAGGACCGTCCATCAACACTTCCCACTTGGTCATGTTCTGCTCGTCGAAGTTGATCTTCATACCCGGCGGTGTGTCAGCCATGCACTCGCCGTACTCCTGCGCGAGCGTTAGTCACATTACTTCTGCGACATGGCGGCCAGGCACGCCAAGTGTACCTTCATGATACGCTTCTTAGCACCGGTGCTCATGGTGGCGGCTTGTTTGAGTCTTTTGAGTCTCTTGGTGTCGTTGGTTGGGCTTCTGGTTGCGGTAGAGTGATCTGCGGGCGGTCTGGCTCAAGCAAGAAGGAGCGATGGTCGCACTGGTCAAGGAAAAGAAGCAACTCGCAATGGAACAGCAGAAGCTCACTGCGCTCGTCAGTAGGCGGGGTGCAGTGGCAGGTGGTGGGAGTGAAAAGAGGGTGGTGGATGTGGGGAAAGTTGCCTATGAATGACGAGGACCTTGGTTGGATCCTTAGTCAAAGCTCCGCACGCGGCCCGGTACCTATGATCAACCTTTACTAGGTGGCGGCTGCAGGTGCTCGCTACCATTCACGCGTTTGCTGTCTCCAAGACTGTCTCTTCACCATGTGAATGTTCTTGCATCATGGTGAGTGCGACACTCATATCGACGTCATAGGATCGCTGCGAAGGGCGGTCTCGGTACTACGCGCGCCTCATCTACGAGCAGGCGAACATCAAGGTGCATCCCCGTCTTCCTGTTGCTTTCTACAAACTCTCCCTGGCAACTGGCACCGCCGTTGTGTTTGACGTCTTCTAAAGTTGGCCCTCGCACACGCCAGATCTGTCTAGAATACTTTAGTGCTCACCACGCCATGTGTCGAAGCCAACAAAGCGTCTGTCGTGGTTACAGCCTAAGGCTCGCTTTGCCATGTCTAAGCAGCTGAGCTTACTAAGGCCTGACAGGGCTAAAGAATGCGATACAACACACGAATCATGGAGTAACCTTCACACAGCCGTGGCACTGGGCGTGTTCCATCAAGTCGAGTTGGGGCAGGTTCACGCTTATGCGCGACACTACTTCCGAGTTTCAAAGTTTCTTTCTCCGTACCGCCTGGGCGTATGCGCTTCTTTGGACCCGTCACTTCCCCATATGAGTCACAGAGGGTCCTGGAGGCTGCCCACCGCTCATCCGCACGCGCACGTCACGTTACACCGCGACAAAGACGCGACGCGCATAGCAAAGGCAGTGCGCGACATGGCCGCACCTATCGCACCCTATACCCACCCAAGTCAATCACGTCTGCCTCCCGACGTCCATTAGCTCGACCTAACACGTTGCGTTGCTGCGTTGTCCGTGGCTCGCCTACGGCCATTCTCACTCACCAACATCAGGCATGTTCCATGATGTGCCACCCCGGAGCAAAATACCAAATGAAATGTTGTAAACAATGACGCCTCGCTGCCTGATATCACCCGCATCCAGTTATGCAGCCAGCTGCCGCAATCGACGAATAGAAGACTCCATTTGCGTGCGACACAGCCCAGCGCTAATTGTCCAGGCTACAGGGATCGCAACTTGGCAAGGCCAGTATTTAATCGCCGGCATCCCCACCATTTCCAGCCTTTACGCCTCACGACAAGCTTGAGTTCGACAACCCAAGTGTGCTTTATCTTCACCACCAGTGTTGATAACACGCTTAAGCTCTTCGGATTTTCACTGACTTTTCTCCCCCGAAAGGTTTGCGAATTCGAGAGTTTCCGGAGCTCCCAATCTCACACATGAACGCTGCGTCAAACTAACCTGTCCACTCTTTACGAGAACCTCTGTCGCTCGCTACTTCGATCACTCGCTTCGGTAAACATCATGTTCGGCAAACGCTCTCTCGCTAGCTCGAAAGAGAAGGACCGTTCAGGCAAGATCACCAAGCAGCCGAAGAGATCGTTCCGCGATGCGTCCAAGCAGAAGGTGATGGCTGAAAAGCTGGATGCGCGCAAGGACAGCCCCATGATGGATGGAGCGTCACCACAACTGACCTCCGCCATCGTGACCGTAATCGTTGGTTCCGACCAGCGACTGTTCGCTGCGCACGAAGACGTCTTGTGTCACTCTCCGTACTTTGCTGAACTGCTACGGAGCCAGTTCTTCGAGTCGGCTAATCGCCGCATCGATCTGCCCACAGAGGAACCTGAGATCTTCAGTTGCATCCTCGAGTATCTGTACAAGGGCGACTACTACCCGCGCCTTGTCCACGACAAGCGACGCCAGACCTGGATGCTCGAAGGTGCAATTGCCTCACCCGACCCAAACAAAACCGGCGACCGCGCACCCGCTGTTGAGCCAACCTTCTTTCACTCCGGCGTGGGAGACGTTCTTCTCCGCGATACAGCCGTGTATTGCGCTGCCGATCGGTACGGTCTCGAAGAGCTCAAGAAGCTCTCCTTGCGCAAACAGGGCCTGCAGAGCGGGATCGAAGTCGGGACCATCTTGCGCAGCGCACGCTATGCGTATGAAAACACGCCGGACAGCGACTCGCGCCTGCGCGCTCATTACCTCGCTCTGATTATCCGCAGTCGGAAAACCTTCAAGCGTAGTGGAACCATGCAGATGGAAATGGAGATGGGGGGAAAACTGTTCTTTGACTTGTTCGTGGCCATGTGCAATCACGTCGATGATCTTGTGGATGCGAGGTACGCCCTTGCGCCTTTCCTCTCTTGTCTTGATACTTCCTCATCAGTAGATGCTTGACGTGATGTTTACCTACTTCTTTCCCACTAATACTTTCTAGCAACTCTGCTCGCGGCACTCCAAGAACCATCTAAAGACATGATTGCACACCCACTTCTCGTCACCGAAAGAAAAACAACCGCAAACAAACACACCACACACCCACGGCCGCACACAACACCCACGGAGTACACTCACCAAGTTGAATCCCTTCGAGACTCCCCCGCATCAGAATTTGCCGACAAGCGACCCAAAACGTGAAAACCCTCTAAAAAACAAGGAACTGGAGTAAACCGGATTTGACTCCTTCTCTCTTTTCCCTGCTTTCCTTGGCGTACCAAATGTTGTTGTTGCATCAATCTCCCTCTCATCTCTTTACCCCTTGTGGTAGTTTGCTCAATCCCCCATCGCGTCTCCCCACGTTATTCTCCTCTCAAAGCCCCTAATTCACGACATCACGACCCATCCACCCCCCCCCCCCTCCTCTGCTTGCAGGAGAGAGTACAATGACGAAACTGTGTTTCTTTTGTTATAGGGGACGAAAGTGTCTTGTTGTAAAGCTGGGGTTAATGGAGAAAAAAGACGAGAAGGAGACATTCATTTCCTGGAAACTTGGTTGCTATCTGCGATTATCGAGATGGAACATCGTGCTGGAGGACGTGGGCTCGCTGGTGGAGAACCATGTCCGATGCGGTGCAACAGATAGATTGAGACCGCTTGAAAGGATCAGACTGTGGAGGATATCTTAGTGGTGGCAATGAGAAACTTAGGCCGCCTCTATATCGCTGTGTTTTGACATAATGCATGTGATGTTTGACACATCGTGTCCTTCTATCCTGGCCCCGTGTAGCTGCTCTATTTCCCTGGGCTATTAGGTTCCTACCTCGAATGTGCCATCAACCAGACCCCAAAACTCCTCAATAATCTCCTTTTGGCCCTCTCCCCCTCTTACAGCAAGATACTTCTGACCCTCCACCCTAGGATTCCAGTTCCCAGGGTTAGCATCCACCATCATGCCGCCCGCTTCCTTCAAGATGACCCACCCAGCACATACATCCCACGCCCAACATCCAGCCTCCCAGTAAATGTCCAATCCGCCACTCGCAACGCCACATAGGTTCAGCGCCGCCGATCCGAACGACCTTATTCCGTGCACCATTCCACCGCCGTTTTCTTTTGTAGCAGCCAGCCGCTTGAACGTCTCACTCTTGACCTTGAAGTCATTCCCACTGCGATCGCTGCCCCATTCCACCGCTACAAGACACGTATCCAGCTTGCCCAGCGGCGTAGGCTCCGTCAGCGGTAATCGCGTCGTCCCGTTGAGGTACGCGCCCTGGCCCTTTATCGCCGAGTACAGTGTCTGCGTGAACGGATTGTACACTATGCCTACGATAGGCTCGAGGTTTATGGCGAGGCCGAGCGAGATGGAAACGTATGGGTAGCGATGCACAAAGTTCGTTGTGCCGTCAATGGGGTCGCAGATGAAGGTCGGGTTCGGCGTGAGGACGTCGCCTGGCTTAAAGGTCTCTTCGCCCATGAAGGAGAAGGTGGGGTAGGCGGTGCGGAGCGAGGTTGAGATGAGGTTTTCTACCGCGCGGTCCGTCTCTGTGACGAGGTCGACCGCTAGGACATGCATCGTCAGTATAGACTTCTGTACATGATCCTTCTGCACAGCGTTATAGACGAGAGCTACGTACAATTCTTCTTGGATCCAGAAGCAGAGGTTGTTGGTTTCGCGGATACGATGCGCTCTCCTGCCTCTTTAGCAATGGAGATCATAAAGTCGTGGATCTCTTTGAGGTTGATGTCTGCCATGTCGTCGACTGTAATTGGGTACTCGCTATCAAAAGGCCGAGGTTCACAAAGAATTTGGGTGTTGAGGTCTGGAAGCTTTCCCAAGGTGCTCAATGTTATTCGGCCCCAACGTCACAGCTACCTACCTTGCCCCTCGGTGGGGCAACAACGCGGGATGTGCATGCAGGGTCCACCTACACGTGGGGAAACGGTGACCTTCAACGGGCGACATGTTGGCGCGATACACTCATATGGTACATGCATGCCGTCTCTGAATATTTCATAGTTGCAGTTGGAATCATTAATTCGCGTGCGCTGAATACTGTTGCTACTTTCTAGATGATAACATCTACTACAGAAATGCCTCCCTTCCAAGGCCGAAACCGCATCGCTCTGATATGTTTACGCCTTGGTCTCAACTTCGAAATGGCCAATCTTATTCTCTTCCCGATTTTGCTCCTCAGCAATAACATCAGCAGGGATACGATCCGGTGTTTGGTTGACCAGCACGAGCATTGGACCGAATGCCAGTGCCATAAGGCCGAACGTGACGCAAAAGCCAATCAACGGCGATGTTTCAATCTGAGTATTCATCCCATAGGAAATAGCTTGGCCGATGGCTTCGAGACAGCGGAAAGCAGCTCCATTGCGAACGTTTGCTGTGTCTTGTTAATTCTATCGCCAAAATAGTCCTAATAGCGTGTAGCATACCTTGAGCATCCGTTGCAAAGGAAGAGAGCAACCAGTACATGTACGACTGCGACAAAGGCCCCGTGGTCTGGACGAAGAAATACGGCAAGAAGGAGCGTGGGTATCGCGAATTATCCCAGTCGATCTTGCCGGGGTCGTTACTGTTAAATCCTACTTGGATGACGATGGACCAGATGTAAACACCGAGGTTGAGGAGAACGACAGTGAAAAGACCAATTTGGGCGCGGCGGCGCTGATTAACACCCTTCATGTCGAGAATGAAGCCGAGGCCGAAGCAGCCGACGATGCAAAAGAAAGGTGAGATGAGGGATGAGAGGGCCCGTGCACGGACAGTGAAATACGTTCCTAGGTAGGTGGACCAAGTACCACTGAGTATTGGTTAGCAGGCTGCGACTCCAATGATTGCGGGTTCCAACAAACCTGTAGAAGAATGACCAGATTGCCCAGAAGGCCGAGAGCAGGATAAGCTTCGAAGTCATGGTGACCTTGATCTGCTTAAACTCCATCAGGGTGCCGATTTTCTCTGATACAAGGATTCGTGTGCCATCTGAACGGACAACGCGTTCGAGAGGCGAGATAAGGAAAGCAAACGGCAGCGCCATACATTCAATGATGAGGAAGGCAACATATGTGTCGGGTGTGACACCGCCGATTACACCCTTTTCGTGATTTTTTGAGAGACTGGGGGCGACCAGGTTAGCTTTTGTGCAGGAAGATAGTGATGCGACGACTTACTTGATGGCACCGCCAACCAATTGTCCCAAGTTGCGGGCAACGATCCAAAGAGCCAGATATTTTCCACGGGAGCCTGACGGAGCAAGTGACATGATCGTGCCGGACTCGGCCACGTACCACGTACCAGTTCCGATGCCGGTGAAAAAGCCACCTAAGATTAGGTACCACTGGTTACCGAACTTGGAATTGCAATAGTATGAAGAACCTCGGATAGGGAATGAGCAAGCACCAATGACGAGTGCCCATTTCGTGCCGAGCTTGTTGACGATAGGACCCCCAAGAGCACAGCAAACAGCAAGCATGGTATAGTTGATGGCGGTTGCGATGTTGGAGGTTTGAGGAGTAGCAAGACCACCTCCACCAAGACCTGAGTCGACGTTAGTTTGGGTGGCTCGAGCTTGCCGTGTTTGGGGGTAGCTGACCGGCAATAGCGTCAGCCATAGCGGGACCGCAGAAAGCTTGAACACTGAGTAGAAGCATCTGCGTCAAGCTATGGTGCCAGACCCTTTTCCACAACGGCACGGTTCTAGCGTATTCCTCCATATTGATCCTTTCATCGGCGACTTTATACGTCGGGTGTGAAGGTGCATTTAGGGGATCGTCTCCTTTAGTACGAAGAGCATCATCGTTGCCGCCGGCGTGTGTATTGGGAGGAGCAGCGTCGAACTTGGACATCTTGTACGACTTCCACAAAAGCCTTTCGAAGGATATGGCGATGAAAAGATGGATGAGAAGTCGAGCTCTGAGCTGAGATGTTCCCGAAGAAGCACCACGCGACTCTTTATACGCAACCTCTTACCCTTCTTCCTCCCGCAACATCGCCCACCCTCCACATCAAGCTATCTATCATTTCGGCTTATCAGTGGATCTCGGGGCTAAATTACCCCAAGCTGGGGTAAGTCAAGTCGTTCCCCTCCAACTGATAGGCACTGTGGAGCCCATGGCATCGTTGCCAGACGGAATGCCGAGGGGAACGCCTGTATGAATGCTTGGTATCACTAGGCTCAATGTGGAAGTGCGAACAGTCGGGAAAAGTGGAGGTAGAAGCTAAGACAGTCAAGGTATGGTAAGACTTCGCTATGAATCGTGTACAGGGTCTGCAATGCTTGATGGTCGGGCCTTTCCGGTTCAAATGCGAGGCGCGAGTCAGTCGTGGATTCATTCCGCGGGTGGCCTGGTGTCTCGATGCAGCACGAGCGTTGTTGTTATCAAAGACTTTGAATACTGAGAAAGCGGGCAAGATTGTACGCCCGGTCTTGGGAAAGCACGGTGGAGATGATCTCGCGAATTGACGCAGTGCTGACGTCCACCACGCTAACCGTATTGGGATATACTAACCGTATTGGGATATATTAACAGTCGGGATCACCAAGCGAAAGGCAAGCCCCATCCTTTGCCAGGGCGTCGCGTCGAGCCGATGATACATCGAACGGGAAGCCTGAATTACTCAATCAAAATGTGTTCGGACGTGTAATTGAGCGGGGAGTATGAGTCGATATCGTATCATTGAGCTGGTGGCGTGTGCATGCTTCATCGATACTTAACCGGCGGAGATTCGGTCCTGCTGCAGTGTGGATTGCTTCTGATAACAACTTCCGGTACCGTCCAGCGAAACTTCGACAATTCCGACATCTTAGGGAGACGCACTCTGCTACCCAGATATGGCGCCTTCCAGAGCGAACACCTCTGTTATTGTTGTTGGTGGCGGCGGCACAATTGGCTCTTCGACGGCGCTTCATCTTGTCCGCTCCGGCTACGCACCATCAAACATCACTGTCCTTGATACCTATCCCATTCCATCATCGCAGTCGGCCGGAAATGACTTGAACAAGATCATGGGCATCCGCTTGCGGAACAAAGTGGATCTGCAACTGAGTCTGGAAGCAAGGCAGATGTGGAAAGAAGATGATCTGTTCAAGGAATATTTCCATAATACCGGGAGGGTACGTACATTCAGCGGAGCGATGGATGTGCATATCGGAGCTGACAGAGTAGTTAGCTCGACTGCGCACATGGTGAGCAAGGGCTTGCTGATCTCAAACAAGCATACCAAGCTCTTCTCGACGCCGATGCCGGCCTCGAAGAGACGACTGAATGGCTAGACTCTGAAGATGAAATTTTAAAGAAAATGCCGCTGTTGCAGCGCGAGCATATCCAGGGCTGGAAAGCTGTTTTCAGCCAAGACGGTGGTTGGCTCGCTGCGGCAAAGGCTATCAATGCGATAGGCGAGTACTTGCGCGATCAAGGAGTCAAGTTCGGTTTTGGTGGCGCGGGATCATTCAAGCAGCCTCTTCTTGCTGAGGGTGTATGCATCGGTGTGGAAACAGTCGATGGGACGAGATACTACGCTGATAAAGTCGTGTTGGCGGCTGGTGCTTGGAGTCCTGTTCTGGTCGATCTGCAAGAACAATGTGTCTCCAAGGTAGGTTTCCCCAAGATCTTGATTGGCATTTGGGTCTAATTTCGCCAGGCATGGGTATACGCTCACTTGCAACTTATCCCAGAAGAGGCAGCAGAGTACAAGGGCGTTCCAGTAGTCTACAACAGCGATGTGGGCTTCTTCTTTGAACCCGACGAGTATGGTGTCATAAAAGTTTGCGACGAATTTCCAGGCTTTACCCGCTTCAAGCAACATCAGCCGTATGGTGCAAAAGTACCGAAGCGTATCTCTGTGCCTAGATCGGCGGCAAAACATTCAACAGACACCTACCCCGATGCATCGGAAGTCAGCATTCGCAAGGCTATAGCCACCTTTTTACCCAAGTTCACCGAGAAGGAGCTGTTCAACAGACATCTATGTTGGTGTACGGATACTGCTGATGCTGCGTTGCTAATGTGTGAGCATCCTGACTGGAAGAACTTTGTGCTTGCAACTGGGGATAGCGGGTATGTATTCTGTCTCTTTAATGCTTTCGTAAGACACGCTGACCCGCCTTTCAGTCATACGTTCAAGCTCTTGCCAAACATTGGCAAACACGTCGTTGAGCTGCTCGAGGGTACGCTAGCAGACGACCTAGCGCATGCATGGAGATGGCGGCCTGGCACGGGTGATGCGCTCAAATCGAGAAGATCAGCGCCTGCAAAAGATCTTTCGGATATGCCTGGGTGGCGACATGACAAGGTAACCAAATCTAAGTTGTAGGAACGCTCATGAGCATTCCTCTGTTGTGCATGCGAGAAGGACATTCTATAGTTCATGTACCTCATCTAAATTGATGTTAGTCGGTAGTAAGCTGGATACCTGCGGCCATCTCATTCGACGAAGCCGACACGTCGCTTCCACGAGCAAACAGTACCCAACACATGATTTTCAAGTCCTGGGGCTCAATGTAATCAGAAACGGTACATGTACGGTCCCCTTCTTTGAGTATAGATAACCTAGTTTGATCAGTAATCTCACCATACCAACGTACGGTTTGCCCCTATAGTAGACGATCTTCATATACCTAAGACGATAGTTCGAGATGAGTCTGGTCTTGACCAAGAGACGGAAACGAGCCAGCGCGTGTATATAGAGCTGTCGTGTATGATATGTCGTTGTTTAAACGAAGGAAGGCACGCTGGGCAGGAAGGGTGAGGCGCAACTGCTGGACGAGCTGTACGAGTGTGATTACCGGTACCAAGATGATTTATGTCGATGAGATCATGATACCGAAAGAGACTCTTATTATCGCGAGGAAGGGGAAGCCGCTGAAGGTCAGCTGCAAGCAGTTGCTGCAGCGGAGGGAGGCCGATGAAGACCATCTGGAAGAGAGTCCAGGCGTAACTGCGTTTGAAAGGTACGAAACAAGTTGGCAGCAAACAAGGAAGGTAAGGTCTAGTGCTGGGCGGACACATACCTGATTCCATATCCCGACTTTCCGGCTCCGTTATTGACGCTATTCGCCGCAGCTATGACCTCAGAAATACACTTTTCGGCCCTTCTTTATAAGAACATCTGGTGTGCAACATTTCCTTCTCTTCTCACTCCCCATCTGCTCCGAACTACCAAAATATAATCCCGTCCTCTTCATGGAGGAGCGCCTCCACGGCTCAGAAGACTAAAAAAAAATTGCTCATCGTTGTCCATGTGTCTTCTGCTCGCTAAACTCCACAAACTTCGTTGCCTCTGGGGCTTTCATTCCAGGCCCCATAATGAAACATACCCTTTGTTCTTACAACTTTCTCACTCACATAGTTCTAAGTGTTTAAAGACATTACCAAAGGTGGTTGTCGACGCACACATGCCTCTCCGAGTACCTTGGTAGCACCATCAACAGCGTATCCTGCCCCCAAGATTTCTTTCTAATGCGTTTCCATATTCCAACAGCCGAATATGCCATGACTGTTGTCGCGCCAGAGATTTCCTTACAGTTTCGTGATGTTTCTTTCGTGATGTTTCTTTCGTGAATAAGTAGTTCTTGTGCTTAGATGAGGAGTGCTTAACGAAAAAGGAATATGTATATTTGTCGGAGGACATCCCTGAAATCAATTCGGATTACCTCCATGCGCCACGCGAGGGATGCGATAGCCGGAAGATATGCCAGCCCGCAGTCGAGTCAGCCGAAAGGCAACCGCGTCCCCGGAACACGCTAGCGTAATGAACCTCGGCATGTCGAGGTGGTGATGTCGGCCTCTACGGTTGAGCTACTCCGCATTTCTAGACAATTAGCTGCCATAACCTCTCAGAATCTCTACCTTTTGTCGAGTGCTGCTTTTTTGAGATTTGTTTCTCTTTGTCACCAGGATACCCGTATTGTCAAACATGTCTTCCTCCAAGCGCGTCGAGCAAATCGCTGGCCACCTCAACTATCCTAAGGGTATGTTGGCCGGTCAGACTGCGATTATTACTGGCTCTGGTCAGGGAATTGGGGCTGAAGCTGCAAAGCTTTTTGCGAAAGAGGGTGCCAAGGTGATCGTTGCTGACGTCGATGCCAGTAAGTTGATTGGAGGATGTCGAGTATGTATGAGCCTCTGCTAATACGGCGCAGAAAAGGCGGAATCAGTCGTTTCCGAGATCAACCAGTCTGGCGGCAGCGCAATCGCGGTAGTGGGCGACGTGCTCGACGATGCCTATATCAAGACGCTCATCTCCAAGGCAGCTGAGTTTGGCGGCGGCAAGATCCACATCATCGTCAACAACGCTGGCTACACTTGGGATGGAGTCATTCACAAGATGACGGACAAGCAATGGCACACCATTGTCGACCTGCATGCCACGGCACCATTCAAAATTGTCCGCGCAGCAGCGCCATACTTCCGCGTTAAAGACGGCGAGCCGAGGAACATCATCAACATCTCGAGCACAAGTGGCGTAAACGGAAATGCTGGGCAAATCAACTATGCGCTCGCAAAGGCGGGTGTGCAGGGCATGACCAAGACGATTGCCAAAGAGTATGTCCTCTCCCTTATCTTCAGCTCCTCAATCTTCCTAACACGTACCCAGGTGGGGCCCTCAGTTCGGCGTACGCTCCAACACGGTCGCTTTCGGACACATTCAAACGCGGCTGACGGCAGCAAAAGAAGCTGGCGCCTTCATTACGACACCGGATGGCGAGAAGGTGGCGCTAGGTATACCGCAGGCACAAAAGGGAAGCGCTGCGGAGGGCCAGCAACACATGGACATCCCGCTGCGAAGGGCAGGTACCGCGACAGAGGCGGCCAGCGCGGTATTGGCTGTCGCGAGCCCGCTGTTCAGTTATGTCAATGGAGAGACGATCAAGGTCACGGGCGGCAGGGGGATGTAGAAGTCTTGAGATTGAAGTATAGAGTATGTAATGAAATATCCGTCGAGACAAAGTGTTCCAAAATTCGTGCGACGTGGAAAAGAAGGGCATCTGAGGCTCAAACGCTGGCTGTGGTGGAGTGGGCGAGGACCGTATTCGCATTGTTTCAAATACCAAGATGCTGGGACTGCCGACAGGGACTCGGCGACGGGTGATCCGCTCCGCTATCTCCAGACGCATCTGCCATCGTCTTGCCGCAACATCCAGACGAAATCTTAGCCCCCTTCTATTTCTTTCTCACGTGTATTGATATACCACACCACCCGTCACTCCCTGCACCATTCCAACATGTACATGCGTAATCGATAGCCGATCCTATCCACCTGCACCACTCACGCGGACCATTCGCCGCGGCGAGCGACCATCCCCTACCAACACGTTGCCCAGCACCCGCACCACCAGGACTATTGTGCCTATTAGCTCGCCATGAGCGACGAAAAACACGGCTACGTTCGCGAGCCTTCACCACCACCCATTCCCACATACGACGAAGCAACATCCTCGCGCAATGCGCCGGCACGTCTAGGTCCCAATGAGATCAGCGACGATGCCGAGCGGCAGGGCCTCCTGAGTCCGGATGTCCAGACCCAATCCGATCCGCGTAGGCGCAACGGCTACTATCAGCCGCCGTCAGTGCAATCAGTAGACGATGGTGATTCCGATCTCGGGAGTCCGGTGCGGGAGAGCCAGGACGAGGACCTGCGCCAGACCATGGAGGAGATGGAGATATTGGATCCGGAAGCCGTAGAGGAAGGGAGGTCGAGGAGGAATCGAAGTAGGAACCGCTTTTCGAAACGATTTTACAGCATAAGACATTCGCTTTCGAGTTGGAACCTCCCCAGGATACCATGGCCATCATGGCGTCCGAATTTCAGCGCCATCACCGATCATATACCTACAATACCCGAAGAGTACAGGCCGGGCTGGGCCATTGTCGCGCGACTCTTCGGTCTCATAGTCATTATAATACTAGTTTACTTCTTGGTTGTCAGCGAGGTGGTGCCCATGGGGGGTGGATTCGGCACGCCCTTCAATCCCGAGTGGGTGCGGCAGACGGCTTTGCAAAGCGTAGAGAGCTGGCGCATTGAGAAGAACCTGGAATACATTACAAGCTACGATCACATTGGAGGTACCGAGGGGAGCTACGTGCTAGGACAGTGGATTGAGGGCAAATTCAAGGACGCACATATGGATACATATACACATGACGAGTATGTCGGCTATCTGAAAGTGACGATCCGAGAGACGCTGACTTGGCCAGGTACTATGTATACATGAACTATGCGAAAAAGGGCGGCCGAAAGGTCGCAATCGTCGATCCGCCCGAGAAGAAATGGGAGGCGAAACTCGAAGAGCCATCCGTTTTCAACCCAGCGAAGCCACAGACACCCGCGTATCACGGCTTATCTGCGACGGGAAATGCCACCGGTCCTCTCATCTACGTCAACTACTGTCACGCGAAGGACTTCAAGCGCTTGTGGGACAGCGAGGTGGACGTACAGGGTGCAATCGCCCTCTGCCGGTACTACGGGACACAGCCAGATCTGGCAATGAAAATCAAGGCTGCGCAAGCTGCTGGTGTTGTCGGTGTGCTGGTATATTCAGACCCAGCAGATGATGGTTTCAAAAAGGGCAACCCCTGGCCCGACGGCAAATGGAGGCCCGGGGACAGTGTACAACGAGGTTCCGTCGCGCAAACAAACGTGATTATGGGAGATGTGCTTACACCTGGAAAGCCGAGTTTGAAAAAGCAGGAGCGCATGTCCAGGGACAAGAACCCAGCCCTGCCAAAGATTCCGAGTTTACCACTGTCGTGGAAGGATGCGCAAAAGCTGTTAAAGTCACTGAAAGGATCGGGCGAAGAGCTTCCTGAGGAATGGGTAGGCGGAGTACCAGATGTTGGCGATAAGTGGTACTCTGGCCATCCTGACACCTCTCCCAAGGTTCTCCTGCAGAATGATCAAGATGAAGTGGAGCAGCAGCGCATCACCAACGTGTTTGGTTCCCTCAAGGGCACAGAAGACCCTAACAGGAAGATCATCGTCGGAAACCATCGTGATTCATGGTGCTTTGGCGCGGCTGACCCTGGATCTGGTACTGCCGTCATGCTCGAGGTAGTACGCGTACTAGGTGAGCTTCGTGCTCAAGGATGGCGACCCCTACGCACCATCGAGTTCGCATCCTGGGACGCTGGCGAGTACAACCGAATTGGTTCCACCGAGCATGTCGAAGCAAACGTTGAAGCTCTTCGCGAAACCGCTATTGCCTATTTAAACGTCGATGTGGGTGTAACAGGCGACAAACTTTGGGCCAATGGCTCTCCCATCTTTCAACACGCCTGGACACGCGTCCTAGACCGCCTCTCCGATCCTCACGAGAACAAAACTCTGAAGGAACTTTGGGATACTTCAGACAGCAAGATTGGTAACCTGGGCGCTGGGAGCGACTATGTGGCTTTCCAGTCCATCGTCGGCACTTCCTCGTTCGATTTTGGCTTCACCAGCTCCACCGATGGTCACGCATCACCCAACCCGATTTCCCACAGCTGCTACGAAACACTGTCATGGATGCGAAAATACATCGACCCGTCCTTTTCCTACCACGCCCTCTTAACCCAACTCTGGGTGCTACTCATCCTCGAGCTCGCCCAAGAACCCATCATGCCCATGAAGATTGAAGACTACGCACGCAGCCTACAGGAAGAAGGCCAAAAGTTGTTGGACTGGACCGAGAAGTCTACTGGCGGCGCAGAGTACGACATTGAGATTTTCCAGCCACTGGTCGACTCACTCAGCATGTTCAAGAAGAAAGCGGAAGTATTCGCTAGATGGGAACAAGGTTGGTACAATCAAGTCTATGCTACCGGTGGTTTCGAATCAAGCGGCGTCACGATGCAGAGGGTGGGACACAATGGCAAGATTGCGCGATTTGAAACTGATTTGCTTGACGTTGCGCATGACAAGGACGATAAAGGACCTCACGGTGTAAGTTCTTCCTCATATCCTCTTTTCATACAAGATCTCTCGCTAACTTGGCCATCCAGCTGCCGAACCGCGACCAATTCAAACATGTCATCTTCGCACCCGACGCAAACAACGGGCTTGAAGCTAGCGTCTTCCCCTTCGCAAGAGACGCGATCGAGAAGAAGGATTGGAAGGCTGCGGCCAGTGCCATCAAAAAGACGGCTGACATACTGAATCGCGCGGGTGAGAGACTAGGCGGTGGATAAAGTGTATCGATTTGTATAAGACATGTTGTATGGATGGCGTTTGGGCGTACAGGAAGGGAGGTAGATCTCATAGCATCTAGTTGACCATCTAGGTCAGATGCCCGAGATCTCGTACGTTGGCCTTGTTTAGGAGGCTTCGACTTTATATGGCCATGTTGCCGAAATCAACCGTCGGTGTCTGCTACTCGTCATTGGGGGAGGGTTCACCCCACTTTGCGCCTTGTGGGTCTAATACCACATGCTCTAGTTCACTGGACCCTTCTTCTCAGGTATAGCACGGGCTTTTCGCGGACGGCATAAATACCTCGCAACATACCGGCCCCTTCCTCCTTGCTGCAACACTCGGAACTTTGTTACTAAAAAATGCGGAAACAGCCGCCCATGGCGACTTCTCTCCCTTATTTCGATGTCATCAAAAGTACGAATTGATAAAGCTTGTGTTTTACCAAAGTGTTCAGTTGGGATCACCATGAGTTTTCTTCCTTTGAGGGATCAAAAGCGCCTTCCCGACACGCACTTGAGAGCCGTAGCCTCCACATTATACCAAAAACTTCATGGCACCTTCTTGTCCGTCTTTTGTGGAAATTCCGAACAAGGGGTTGCATGACGCCCCTCAATACTCAACGCCTTCTACCTAAAATGTTCTTCTTCTTTACCACTCAAAACATCACAATCTAAATAGCATATTCACCGTGGCTATGTTCGAGTTTTCTTCCTCGGCTTTTGTAAAGGTTCGCTTCTACCAGGACATGTTCTTCGTCGGCTTTCCCGGTTCCTAAAGTAAACTTGGGCAGGACAGAGACATGAGTGCTTGGGCTCAACTTTCTCTCTTTCACTACGATTCGAAAATGTCAGTAGTATCGTTCCATGCGCTGCCGTATGGATTGCGAGCTATGGCAAAGTAGCGAAAAGAAGCTTAGGAAGCGAAAAGTATGGCTTTTTGTCTTTTTTTTTTTCACTCACAGCGTGGAAAGCAGGTGTTTAGAGATCGGATATGGGCATAAAAGACATGGACTCACCGCTAAGTGGATCTAATTTCATGATCGCGACTGATAAGAGGCCATGTTATTCCTGTTGATGCCTTATACCTATGGCTCACGATGATACTTTCACCCGTGTTTCAGCCTTCATCGTCGTCAATCTTACATACCGCCAGCCCAGCCACACAACAAACACAACAATTGTCAAGGGTATAGCGGTAGCTAAAATGATCCACCATCTTTTCGAAACATGCAATCCGCCATCGCCAAACTCGAAGAACGTTGTGCTCAGGATTGCGGAGATGAAAGTTACAGGCAAGAAGAGCATGGATGCGGAATCACGCTGGGCTTGTCGAGCGACTTCGGCGGTGGAGGCAGCAATCTGAGTATTCGTTTGCGATTCGCGTTGGATGGAGAAGTGGAAAAGCTACATGGATAAGTTAAAAGTGGTCAACGGGAGTGCGGTAAGGCTGTTACCAGATTGATGCGAAGATTTGTCCTATCATGATACCCACGCGTCCATCTAGTGCATGTGTCGCACTGCGATATCAACATATCGAACGAGTCGCTCATGTCCACCTGATCAAACCCCCATGGTGTTCTTAGGGTTCCAGTCACTTCTTTGCATTTAATGTACGATTCGCGTAGAAAGCGTAGCTGTGCTCCAAAATCTTGAATGTCTTGGTCAAGAGTAAGCCATTGACGGGAAAGACTATTTAGTTCGGTCGTTGCTTGTTTGAAATAACCGAGATGTTCGTCTAAGATTTCCTGTTGACGGATGAGCTAACAGGGTATCGCAAGGATTGAGTATACATGCGTAGCCCCGAAGTAGACCCCGATAGTGACCTTTCTCATTCTGCCACTGCTTTGAGCTATCATCGGCTACCAGCGAATCGATCAAAAAGGCACGGTAGGCTAGAAGTGGGGTTTTCTTGACCACGGTCTTGAGCCGAGTCATCGCGCAGGTCGGGAAGTTGATACAGAAATAAGTGCTCTGACTTGCACTACAGACATGATGAATGAAGCTTACACCTGTATCAAACCCACCGCGGAATTGATAGCATACTTCTAACGAGCCTAGTCAGCGCACAAGCGTTTCGTGAAAGCGATCGATACTTACCAAAGGACGCAAGTTTACCCTCTTTATCGCGATATAAAGTCCGCTGGTGCCCCATCTTAGCCCAAGAACATTCTTTGGAGAGTATCGTTGCGAGAATCAAGTCGGAGAGTCCAGCCTTTCGAAGTATACAGAGTGTTCGGGGGCGTAAGTCGAAGTTACCAGGCAACCAGCCCGTGTTGACACGCAGCGTGTCGAGAAAGCTTGACGCGTTTGGTTATCATAGAAGACTAGGATGCTGTGGATGAGGAATTGGAAGCACCAGTCTGATAGAGCGACGAATATGATGAGCATACTATACGCGTAATGATCGCTCTTTGATAGTTGTCTATCAGGATTAGCAAATTGCTACCAAAAAAGAGGAGATGAAGTACTTCAGCGACACATTCCAGATCTTCATCACTGATGTTATGCTGCCATTCTCAGTTGATGTCAGCCTGGCGTCAAGCACATACCATCGTGACTACTAATTGAGATGCTGCCCGTCTCCATGCAGTACATCAATGCTCGTGTTGAGACCTTTCGCCGCTTTCCCTTGTGCCAATCCCCAAGCAATGAGAGCATGCTCTTCGATATCCGGACGGTTCTTCTCGTCTAGGTCAAGCGTTGCTTCCGCAAAGTGTTGCAGATTAGCCGTGGTGGGTCAGTAATGCCATTTGATCTGTCGATGGCAGCTTTCGCGGGCTTCACGAGCTTGCGATTCGGCGTACTGAGCTTTTAGCATTGTAACTTCATTGTGGGCGGAAAACGGAGAACTTTCGCAGTGACACGATGAAGCTATCCTGAGCAGGCTGAGTTTGGGGGCCAAAGGATAGCTTGAGTATGTACACGCCGGGGTAAACGCTAACTCTCATTGGGCATAGGTGCGAAGCTCCAGAACCGTGGAAGGGAACCAGAACTGTTTCTGATCTCCAAGCCATCAACTTGACGCAGAGCGAACTAAGAGGGTCTGCATAGAAAACAGGGCGGAACTCTTTGGCGCTCTGAAAAGCAGCGATAACCCGCTCTGTTAAGACTAACGCAATACTGAATCTACCAGAAACTCCAGAGAGACATAGAGCCTCACAACTCAGGCTATAGGTTCTTTCATCACATTATTTCAAATTCGCACCCACCTTCCTTGCCGGAACGCTTTTCTTGTAGACCCAGCACGCCTTGGGCTGCTTTCAACAGCTTTTAGCGAGTTTTTCGACGTGGATCAATCGTAGAATGAGTGGCTTGAACTCTAAACGCACAGCCACTGCCATTTTCTTACACACGAGGGCGCTCATTTCCAGTATATCAGGCCTCAATAAACTTCAACATGCGCGATGAGCGATCAATATTGGAGTCAAGCGGTACATACGCAAACGAGGATATGGATTCGTACGCGGGGCAATTTAGCCAACGTGGCGTCTGGAGACATGGGTGCTTTCACTAATCTTTTCTTCGTTCTTTGGGCCATGCACCAGAATTTCACATGCCATCGATGTTCTCTATTTTGAAAGGAAAAAGTTTCCCGCTTTTGCTGAGAGTGTATTTTGCACAGCGGGATGGTAGGGCTTTTTTTCTTATAGGATAGAAGCTGAGAAATAGGCACGGGGCTCCATTCCTTGTGTTTTAGTAATAAAGTGAAGCCTTCATTGTGAAGGAGGACTAGAGCCACCACTCCCGTGGTTTATATAACTTGGTCACCGTGGGTACCAGCAACCTGGTTGCTTCGTATCGCGATAACGTGGTGGGCCACCAAATTATCTGTTCTGGTTTCGTGCAAGCCTTATGAGAAACTTGAAATCGAGTTTTAGTAACCATGGCTGCAATCGACAAGTTTCAAAAGCCAACATGGTGGCCTCATCACTTCTCCCACCAACCATCTCTGCAGAGTATGACCCACAACTTTTTTTCTTTTTCGGTTCATGCACGAAGCAATTAGTAATACAAAGAACAGCATTCTCGGTCCAAGAGTTTGTTTTATACACTGTCCGCTAGTACCAGTTTAAGCATTTGAAGGTCTTTTGATAAGGAAAAGGAGTTGACGCAAGGGGGCACTGCGACAGGAGATTTTGGGAGCCGAACGTGAGTTCAGGGCGAAAGATACATGCATGGCCGTCATGATGATCGCGATACATTGTAATAAAAAAACGCAAAAGCTCAGACATCGAGGTGAGCGCCATCTTTTTTGGAAACCAGGTAAACTTGGTACTATGGAGGAGAAGAGAGGATAATGGCGAGACCAGGTATTTATACATGACGGTACTACTGACGCGCAAAGAGAAGCTGAATGGCCTTGGACAAGTTTCAAAATGTTGACGGTCGTTTGAATGACGATTAATGGTTTGGGTATCATGATGCGAAATACAACGGGTTACAAATCATGCAGCTGTCTCCTTTTCACCATTCTCAGTCTTGTCGCCGTCCTCCTTCTCTTCTGCACTACTGCCTTCATCCTTGAACAGCTCGGCGCCCAGCTCGTCCAAAAACTTCTCCGCCTGCCCTTTACTGCGCTTCTCTTGTATAGCCCTCTTTTTCTCCCGGATCATCTCCTTCCTCTTCTCAATCTGCTCTTTCCTTTCTTTCCTCACACGCTCCGTCTCCTCTCTTTCCTTCTCAATTCGGCTCATCTCCTCCCTCCGCTCTTCCTCGTCCTTGGAAAAGTTGAAGAAACCGGTTCCGCGCTGTCGCACCTCTGCCCTGCCATCGAAATGCGATTCGGGGGGCGGGGTGAGTTCCTTGTCGCGCTTAGCGGCCAGGTCGGCCATTTGCTGGGCGATGGTCTCGTCGGGGTTGAAGGCTTGTGTCTGTACTGCGTCGCCGTATATGATGTTGGTGGGCATGCTAGGGCGCGCGGTGAACCGGTCGGGCTCGTCGGCAGCCAGGGTGCGTTTTCGACGTTCTTCGCGAGCGGCTTCAGCGCGAGTACCTTTCCGCGTGCGGCCAAACTCGTCGGTGTATTCGACCAGTTCTTCTTCCTCTGAGGCCTCGGATTCTGAAGATTCGGCCGAATCTGCCTCGCCCTTTTCCCGCTTCTCTGCCCACTTGCGGTCAAAGTCTACGCCGTATTTATCGTTGATATCCTCCACATCGCCCCGTTTCAAGGCGTCGTACAGGCGGGCTTTCTCCTCCATGCGCCTCTTGGTGCGCTTCCACGCGACTTCATCCTCGCCCTGTTCTTCGGTTGTCCGCCCGCGGTGCTTTTGTGTGAAATCCGTGTCTTCTAGGTCCTTAAGTGCGCGCTTCTTGACGTTCTTGTTGTGAGACTTGAAGATATCTTCCTTCTGCGGTCGCGCGCGCCCTGCAGCGGACTTGTTGGGTTCAGCCGAAGAGTTCTTGATGAGGTTGGAGAGGGTAGATGAGAAGGCGAGGCTGCTCGAGCTGGATATCTCCTTTGCTTTCGCGCGCCCCTTTGGCCGTGCGCCATATAGATGGGCGTCTTTGGATGACATGTTCGGTGTTGAGAGTGAAAGTCAGCGGCGCCGTCGCGTAGTGGAGCGCGCGCGGCGGCGGTAGGGCTGAGGCGATGTCGGCGTCGGAGCTCTGAGCTTGTTGCGTCACTCTGCTACCCCACCAATTGTTTTGCGTAACCCCACGTCTAGGGAGTAAATCGGCGGTTCCGCAGCTATTGATCTCAGTTTCCCTTGGAACATCAACTTTCCTTCCGTCCGTTTACTAAAGTCTATATACGCTGGTCGCGTCGTATATCAAGTCACACGATCAATTGACATTGCAAATACCCGCACGCACACAATGCCTCTTCCCCGTCAAGTCTTCATCGCCGTTGTCGGTGAGTGTTGTAACACTTTGTACGCGAACACCTATAGCTGACTCCTTCAGGTGCCGGTGGTGTTGGCAAAGCCTTCCTCTCCCAGCTCTCTGCCCTCTCCAAGCGCCTCTCCCAATCGCCCTCATCGCCTTACTACCTCTCCCTGATCTGGCTCAGCACTTCCAAAAAGGCTGTCTACCATGCCGACTACAAGTCTCTCTCAAACTGGGAGTCAGAACTTCAAAACACGTCCAACCCTACCCTGCCACTCCCGCAACTGTGCGAATACCTACAGAAGGCGCCTGGCAAGGTTGTTCTGGTTGACAACACCAGCAACCAGGATGTCGCGGATAGTTACCCCGGCTTCTTGAAGAAGGGAATCAGCATCGTGACACCAAACAAAAAGGCCTTCTCTGGTAGCTATGCTCTCTGGACCCAGATCTTCGATGCTGCAAGCAACGGAAACGGTGCTGGAGGCTACATCTTCCATGAGTCATCGGTTGGTGCGGGACTGCCAGTCATCTCCACACTGAAGGATCTGGTTGAGACTGGAGATGAAGTCACAAAGATTGAGGGTGTTTTCAGTGGAACAATGAGCTTCTTGTTCAACTCCTTCCAGCCGCTGGGCGGCGGAGGCGGCAAGTTCTCCGCAGAAGTCACGTCTGCCAAGGAGAAGGGATACACAGAACCGGACGCTCGGGATGACCTTAACGGTCTGGACGTCGCCCGTAAGCTCACCATCCTCGCCCGTATTGCTGGACTCAAGGTCGAATCACCAACCTCCTTCCCCGTCCAATCGCTCATCCCCAAGGAGCTCGAGTCCTGCTCTTCAGGCGACGAGTTTCTGGAGAAGTTGCCACAATATGATGACCAGATGGACAAGTTGAAGTCGGAAGCAGAGAAGGAGGGTAAGGTCATTCGCTTCGTTGGAAGTGTCGACGTACCGGGCAACAAAGTCAAAGTCGGTCTCGAGAAGTTTGACAAGAGCCATCCAATCGCGGCACTGAAGGGCAGTGATAACATTATCGCCTTCTACACTAAGCGATACGGCGATAACCCACTCATCATTCAAGGCGCTGGCGCTGGCGGTGATGTTACGGCTATGGGCGTTACAGCGGATCTGGTCAAGGTTCTGAGGCTGCTACACTAATCACATGTGTAGGTCGCAAATGTAAATATTCAATCAAAATGAAGACCCCTTTCTAGCAACTAAACAATAATTTTGACTCAGACACAGTCTGACCTTTTCCCCATGCGTGCCCCCCTACTCGATCAGCATACATCCATACCACAGTTGGCGTGCTACCATGACCTCATCTGCCCAAGGCCCGACAAATTCCACGCAGGAGTCCTCCAGTGGGCAGAGCAAGACACTATACCCCATGACCTCATGATGTCACAGTCGCTAGAAGATAGTTCGTATTCGGAAACACTGCGGGGCCGACCCGCGAAGGCATCGATCTGAGCCTCACCTACGGTACTAGATTCCAGTATGAGACTACCATGTCGCTCTCAGTTTCCCTGTTGTGGATATTATGACGTTTTTCTCCTGGTTACAGTATGGTCGGACCCCAAAGAGTACGTATGCCAAGGTTGTGTGCTTGAAACCTAGAGAGGCACGGAAGGACAGTCGACCGCCGATGAGTGCCAGGGAGGTGCTGGACGATGCGTTTGGGATGCAGGGAGATGACCCCAATGATGATAGGGGCATTGACGATGAGGATGATGGGTCAGGTGCTGGGAAAGTTTTGAACCAGAGGACAAGTCAGCGTTGACGTGGACGTGAGGTGCGACTGTGGCTACTATGCTCATACTGTCAGATGTGGGGATATGAAGATAGTAATACGAATGACTGCCACGTTAGTTCATCAATATCAGAAATTAGTGTTCTTTTCATCCATGATACATGCTGACATGGCCTGCTCATTCAATCTCCGCCTTTGTCGAGCTTCACCCAGAACATATGGGAGCCCTACTCAGGATCCTTTGGCATCACGCGCGATTGACGGATATCCTTCCTGGAAGCAATGCCAGACAAAAATTGGCGTTGCCCGTCTGGCGAGGGAGCTCAGAGATGGCAGCTGCCGCGACTTCCTTGACTTGCCGAATTAGTAGGGCACCGAAAAGCGGGGTTGAAGCAGGCTGTGCACTGGTGGTCTAGTGGAGAACGAAGAACGGTTCATGGCCAAGGTGTAGATTACTACTCGAAAGTCGGAGCCGGGGTATGTGGTGTCCTAGAAGCCGGACCGGACCCGGACATATCCTGCTCCGGTCCACACCCATGGCATTAGCTGTGAGAACGTGGAGTGTAGTTCATGAGTGGAGCACCCACAGCCTCGTCGGACAGCACCCAGTGAGGCATATAATATAGCCGCAAGAACATCCTCCAATGCGATAAATCCCTCTCTTGTAGATCGCCGGTACAAGCAACTATCAGTTGTGCGGGAATTTACCTCTAGCCTCATAGTTGGTATCCTGACGGTGGCAGTGCCAGCGGTCAAGTCCTAGCGATTCGCGTGGACTAGTCCTCGGGGTCCGACAAAGATTCCAATTCCGGAGACTCACTTGATTGTTTGTAAGCGCCCCTAATCGCATCATCTCCGTTCTTACATAACCTAGAGGCAGGATGCACCAAGCTTCTCTCAGATCAGACGGTGCCATTCTTAATCATACTTGACGTGCATAACGACGACCCGAGACCATCACATGTCAGTTTCACGATTGTAAAGTGCTCTGCGTCAGACTCGATCGCTGCCTGAGTCAAAAGTCACACTATGACCATCGCGTGGCAAATGTAGCTTTGCTGGCTCCAGTGCCATGTGTTCTGGAAACGCTAGCACAAGATCACCAGCAGCGCGGAATGATAGCTGAAGCTTGGAACGTGTTGTTACCGCAGCTCTGGAACCGTGGCTGTCTTGCTGGGGCCTTGGAAGAGTTACACGAGGGTCTGGGCAGCCATTGCCCGAGTAAAGTCGATAGGTCAAGAAATGTCTCGCGCGGCTGAGGAGACGTTTGGCTGAACAGTATTCTCTAGTGCACCTATGGGTCTACCAGTCCTCGTGGGCGCTTGTGGAATCGAGCATCATACCGCGTGATGATTGCCTGGTGTTGGTGTTGATCGCAAAGCGGGGTCGTTACGCCGGCTATCATGGAGCGTCTGCCAAGGCGGGGCCAAGAGGGTAGACTAGCGCCAAGGAGCGTGAGAGACGCGTGAGAGGAGCGGAGCGAATCGCGAGCGTTGCGGGTCGACCTGGTGCATAAAAGGCGTTGAGGCTGTGCATGAGGGCCGATTAGGGTCCCTCCTGTCATGGGTCCGACACACTCGCAATCTGTGTAGAAATTTAGGATCCTCTCCTTGGGCGGCGTTACGCATCTCATTACACGTGCGTGCCCGAAGTAATTCGCATACTGTAATTTTTTTCTTGGTCTGTGGGCGGGAGGGTAGATAAAGGGGCATGGATCATCCACAGGGCTGAAATGGATTGGGCGGTCTGTGCAACGGCTATCCTGCTGCATTCGGGAAGTTATCTGATTGATCGCACTATCGGCAGGCCTGCTAATATGCACCTTTGGCATGGGTACAGCAATGTAGCCTGTGATTCAGCATGTCTTGCCGGAGAGGTGCATACGTAGCCGCACATGTAGTCAAACAACAATACACTTGCGGAAAGTATCCTGGCATTTGTGCCATGGTTGACGTCTGCGTTATACACCGTGGCCAGAATCCGTGATAAGTGCCGTGTGCCTTGCTTCTTTGCGCCAGCCGCTGGTTGGGCGCCGACGTGGGAGAGGGCGGGTTGCTGCTAGGGAGGAGAACAACGAGGGGTTTGAGTTTGGGGCGAAGCACAGTAGCGATCGACTGAGCGATATATTCATAATGTTGAGACAGGTCTGATGATTTCTGACGATGGCGGTTGAGGTAGCGGGAAGTGGAGTAGATTTTCGAGGCCACGAGGCATGACTTCATCTGAAGGTGCATGCAGGCCATGCCTGACGTGTGGTGGATCAGCAAACTCAGTCGGGGCATCCATCTGGGTTTGCACTTGTTCCGCTCGCTACCGGCGCCGATAGCTGCAGCACTGTAGCTTCGAGGTGCTATTGATTGAGTAAGGGAAAAGTAATCGTCTTCAGCGTGCGCCAGGGATCACGCGCAAAATACGACAGCACCAGAGCCACCAGATTCGCATTCTTCCAAGCTTTGGCCCATGTGCGCAGCTAACGTCTCAGGCTCAGGCTCGTGAATGATGATCCCAGGCATCCGTCGCCATGACCGTTGGTCTGCCCTCTGGAAGAATGGCCGCCCCCCTGTCGTGACACCGACTACCAGACTACCAAAGAGTCTGAGCGCAGCCGTGTCAGGGCACTTTTACGGTTGTCGCACAGGGGCGCCGTGAAAAAGCACACGACGCCTCAGCTGAGACATGGCGCCCGAGTGCCAATGGCGTGCCTGTGTTCAGCATGCTGCTGGACAATGAACTTCTAAAGGGCAGCCTCCGCGGCGGACGGAGCACATCGTTATCTGAGAGCGGTGAGACGTGTACGTCTGATTGACATGTTCGTCCGCCAGAGATGCCACAGGAATCCAGTGTTCCGGCACGGATCTACTTGACCAACTTTTGGTGCGCCGTTAGCGTAGAATCCGCGTGCTTCCTCCCGTCGCCGCGACGGACATGGGAGTGAAAGGGCATGTCAACCCTAGGCCCCGTTTGGCACTACCAGCGTTGCTAGGCTTGGGCACAATCCATGGACGTCTAAACTTGCCCCCCTGTCGAAACCTGGGCCCCCTCCGCCGCCCAGCGGAGTGGTTGTGTTAAATAAGGACGGGCTTCCTGTGTTTCCCCAATAGTCGACCACGCAGTCACACCATTCACTCATACGCGCCAGCTAAATAAGGCTGACCTCACCATCACCTGCAGCAACTCTCCCTTTGTAACGTCTACGTCAGCCTGTACTGTTGACTGAACACTCTGCTGCCTTGTTTGTCCGCTCTGCGTCGCTATAGTAAGCCGACAATCACCAAGCCGCCGACACCGACACCAATCGTCATCTTCCACCGGGTTCCGAGCGCTGGGCTGTGTCTAACACCGTCCTTTTCGCCGTACCTGTCCCTCCAAGTCGCACTTGTCCGCTCTAAATTCCGCCGCGTCCATCTTTCCCCGCTCATCTTACCCTAAACAAGGAGGCAACGAGTGATCGTCCATACCTGGCCTATCAGCTTTCCTACCTTGGCACACGGCATTACTACACTTTCCAACTCCACATTACCAGCATCCTACACTTATAACATCGGACCCGCCGCCTTTTTGGCAACTACACACGCGCAACCAGATACTCATCTTCACCGGTTCCATCGCATCACTGCCAACCCCTTAGCGGCCACTAGTGTCTACCCCAGATTGCCACCCGCTTTTATCTTGTGACAGCATCCTCACACAAGACCCTCCACTTAGACACAACGTTTTCCACCACAACGTCTCCATCAGCCAAAACGTCTTCCACCGACACTCTCCACACAAGAATTTACCTCGACATCACTTGAAACCAGCACAACAATGTGCGTCGCCGAACTTTGCGTCACGGTCCTCCCGTGCCAGCACCGCTGGTACCACCTTGTCCGCCCATGCAGTCCTTCTAGCAACCTCTCCACATGTGGAAAGAAGCTGGGCATCTCGGGATGGGAGGTCAAGTGCGATCACTGCCCTTACTGCCATGGCCACGTTTCCGAGTTCGAGTACAAGCTCATTGGTGACGGCCCAGCACCACCAGTCGGATCCCTATCAGGACTTGCCCGCGCACACTCGACCTCATTGAACGCAGCCCGTCGGGACATCCGCCTCGACAACATCACTCGCACCGACAGCGCTACCAGTGTAGGTAGCAAGAGCAGTCTTGTCACAGCAGCGTCGGAGAAGAACCGCGCCATGAACTCTCGCCTGGACGCCTACTTCTTCCCCTCTGCCGATTCACCATACCCCGCCGTACGAGAAGACGACAACGAGAGCAACACTGGCGGAAGCCCGAGCGACACCTCTGGCAGCGACTACACGAGCGTTCGACACCCCTCTGTCTCCATGCCCATGGGCTCAGAGCCGTACAAAGCCAACATGCTCTCGCGCGTGCGACAGCGCACCAAGCGCATCTCCACCATCTTCAGATGAAGCAACATGGACAACTGGGCCTGTCTTGGCCACGTCAGTTGGTCAACTGCACAGCCCACATCTCCTCTCTTGGTAGTTTGGATAGCGCTGGTGAGGGCCAAGTCATGCAGGTCTAGACCGTGGCTGAGAAAGCGGTTCTCCGCCGGATCCACATTACCACAATCCTCGGCCCGGGAGAACATCACGATGCCACAATCACATGCGCATTCGCATTGGTCCCTCGCGGAGAGGACGTCACCAGCCACACCTATCAGCTGCTGCTCGGCCAAACATCTCAACTCACCGTCACCACCACTACCACTACCACTACTCCACTCTTCACTTCCTGTATCTGCTTTATTTACCTTGGCATCGATTAGCGCGTTCTGCTTTTACATCTCATCTCTACTTCGGATACCCACACTGCACTTGCATTCTCGCGCATGAATATGCCCCGACGTCGGGTATATGTGCGCTCTTATTTCGGCCGCGGCGTTTATACGAAAAAAAGGACAGGGAATGCTTTTAGGAGGGGGTTTCGGGGCGAAGACTCACGAAGATTGCATGGGCAACATGCGATCTGCTCCGCTCCTGGTACTGGGTTTATTGATGGATTTTCTTGGCGTTGGGCTGCCACGCAGCCAAAAACCACATGGCGAGGAAAACCGTTTGTGCGTTTCGCGCGAGAAGCACAGCCGCTGTCGCCGCCGCTGCACGTTCTTCGCTTGTTCTTTTCTCGCTTGTTGCTCCCGACTACGCATCTTCACGAATCGCATGAATGACTCGGTGGATATTTTGATTATTCTAGAAGCTAGCCTGTTTATTGGAAATGACATTATACTTACCATCACGAAATTCTTACGTGTGTGCTGCGTTTTGGGTGGATTCTTACACCGTACATTGTTTCACCGCTCGGTTGCTCACCTTTCTCTCCCTCTCCACTCAATAGCGAAAATTATAGCCGCCAAGAGAACATCATCTACACCGGAAACAAAAATCATCGAGCCCCGCTCAAATTCTCTGTTTGCCTGTCCCTGCCGCCGCCGCCTCCCAAGAGAAAAAGCATGCAGCTGCATACAAAATCGTGCCACACTTCCGCCCCTTGTACTGACGAATCTGTGCCACACTTCCGTGCCACACCCCTGCCTGAGCTGTGCCACACTTTCCCCTCACAAAACAAACCTTCACTCTAGACTCTACCTGCCCTTTTCTGCACAGACGCGTCATCGTTTCTTTGCGCTATCGATACCCACCCGCAGTCATACTTGCATCGTGCTGCACCTCGCAACGCATACAGCAGCTAGCATGCACACATACGACCCTCGTCACCGCCAAGCCCCGGTACTTGCATGTGTTGCGGATACTTGTCTTGTTTTTCCTGGGGACTTTACACACCGCTGGGTAACCGGGATCTCCGCTCCGCTGGTGCTGGCCTTGTTTGTCCAAGGCCGCGGCCACCGGGGTCGTTTTGACACGGCCGTGTTCGCCCGATGGCACCACACATGCATTCTCAAACATACTCAGCTATCGCATCATGCGAAACGGGAAGACACATGCCCCTAGAAAACATCTCGCCTACGACTGTTTTTCGTGATCGGCATTGGCACATTTACGCATCCTCGGCTGAATCTGACTTCCCACTCTCGCATCAACTGCTGCCTTGGGTGTCCTTCTCTCTCCCTCGGTTTCTACACGTTTAAGCTTTCGGTGAGACAGGGGTTGTGCGCACATCAACCGCCAGTCAGCACCGCAAGGTAAGAAAAACAAGGTTTAGCCTCGTTGGGTTGGAACAAAAGTGCTACTGGAAACTTCCATACGAGATGTGCCCGCTCGAGGGAATGCGAAACGGTGAATAAGCTTACGTCGTGGGGCAGGATAAGCTCTACCAAGCAAACGTGTCTTGCTTACCCTGTCGATTCTCCTCCCTTTTTCTGGTCTGTGCGAACGTTTGGGGTTGATTTTTTTTTGGTCGGGGGATGCAGGTTCCTGGCCTTGATGATCGTCGCGTTGATCGCAACTTCATGTTCGGACCTTGGAAGAACCCCCGGGAATGGTGTCATCAGGGGAATAAGCATGTAAAGAAAACAAGGCGGGGGCGTAAAACAGGATAAGGCTTGCTAAGCCTGTGATTGACATGCTTATCTGTTCTTGGTGATGCTGCTGAAGTCAAAGTTTGGTAGAGCGCCCATGCGGCGAGTTGCCACACGTCTTGCTGATCGATGGGGGTAGGTGCGAGCTGGAGGAACCTTGGGACCTTCCACGCATATGGTCATGAGCGAAAACAAGCATGCTAAGCAATCCTGAGGGATACGCTTGTTTGTTGTCTTGTGTTGCGTTGCGTTTGGGTGTAATCTGTGATATGAATGTTTATCACTCCGTTACCTACGTACTCTACGCATCCACCAAGGTGGTAAACGTACATGTACAATGTTACATCGACCACGTCACGACAGTCTGATGCCCTATACATGCTCGAATCCAACCGTGAAACACGGAATAACGTCCCGCTCAGCCTCAAGGTAGCATCAGACGCGCAGCAAAGCTCCACGTCGCAGTGCAACCCCCTCTCCCCCCTAATCGCACCATCTCCAACGGACTTGGGCATGACATACATCACACCAGAGTCTGTACCAAGCTTTCTTCACACCGCAGATCCACCAGCTAAGCCTTTCCCCCTCTCTTGTACACCGCGGCTTAAGCCTTTTCACGCCCGTGTGTCAAAACAAATACAAAATCACTTCGTCGCATGAGCTATGGGCTAGAGCTCGTCGCATGTACGGTGTACCATGGTACTCGTTTCTATGGCGCTGTGGCGAGCATGTACCGGAACATGCCGGCGGCCTGCGATGCTTCATCACACGATCAGCAGGGAAACAGAAAAATGAATACCGATAACGCGTTTGGGGGTATGTGAGGGGCGTCAGTGACGATCCTCATGCATGCAATGCCGAGTTCTGTGGAGTTGGGCGGACCCTGAGGGAGGTCGAGTTTGTGGGAACGATGATGGAGTCGGTACCTAGATGCTAGGTGGTGCGATGGTCGCGTGGCTCAGTCGTACGGACGGTCGGTGAGTACAATAGTATCATCGGGTGAGCGGATCTTCTGCAGAAAGCAGACGAGATGACGGTAGGTGTGATGTAATGTGTGAGTGAATTAAATAGCTCTCGTTGTTTCCAATGCTTGTGGCCTGGTTCCCCTATGTCCCATACTAATACATGAAAACCTTGGACCCATGACTTGTGAACTTCTACAACGGCTTATGCCCTGTCTGCTGTATGCAGATGACTTAACACTGGATAGGCGGGAGAAAAAGCTCAAATGCTTCATACACTTCTCGGTATGCTTATTTCTTTGGTGCTTTTCCTTGGTACTCGATATCGTACTGGAAAAAGCTGTCCCAGATACTGCCCTTCCTCGCCAACGGCGATCTTGCTTGGCTTGCACTCGGGCTTGCAGTTCTGAGGTCGGCCTGGCTCCCTACTCTCTGCTTGACGGGAGAAGTGTTCATTGAGCGCAGGCTGGATAGTAGAGCGGGCATGGATGATTTGCGTTGATGAGACTGGTAGTGAGAGACGGTTACCTATTGAGACGTTAGCCGAGTTGTTGAGATGGGGTGAGGGGAGCTTAGATTTACATGAAGCGCAAACCTAAGGTCCCCAGAGCAGGTCGCGCACATTGCCTCCGACTCCATCATCGGCTGTCTTGTCAGCTCTGGGTCTATTTGTCTCGGTCTCTCTCAAATTGCTTGGGCCATGGCCGCCCGTCGGGCTTGCTCTTCGTGTAGCAGTTGCTGAGTCGATATTGGAATCGATGCGTTCGGCCGGTGAGAGTGCGTCCGTTGAGTTGTGCCTGCCGACCAAAGGTGCACTTTTCTTACTGGTGCCGCTGCTGCGGCGACTATCGAGCGACTTGCCGAGTTGAGTGGCTGGATCCATGGATGATTTCTTCTTCGCCTTTTGCATCTCTCCTTGCCCTGACTCGAGACTGCTTTTGACGGTCACAGTGCCCTTAATGCCTGGTGTTCCGGGTGCCATGGGCTTCTCTTCAGTGGCCTCCAACAAGTACCAACGCAATCCGTCTGAGAGCTCAAATGGGTTGTCGTCCTCAAATGATACTGCATTGCTCGATGCGACGGAACGGTCATCCAACAATGCACGAGGTGGACCATCCAGAGTCTTGGAGAGATCGACAACCCGCTCTTCCACTTTCGATATGCGTGCAACAAGCCATTCTTTGCCTCCTAGTCGATGCGTATCTTGTTCCCGAAGGAAGAAGTGTGGTGCTCCCACATTGAAAGCAGCCCAAGGACGATGCGCATTGTTACGTGTAGGCAAGAAAAGCGCAAGATCGCCTTCTTTGAACGAGCGATAGGCAATCTTGTCGTGTGAGTCTGCCTGAAACCGATGTGCTTTGTCGCGATATGCTCGGGCTTCCTTTTGCCACTTTCGTGCTGTGTGTTCCATATCCCGCATGCGCTTCGCAACAGCATCGCTGAAGGTCTCAAGATTGAAAAGCTCCAGTTTGGAGATCAACTCCTGGTAGCGCTGGTCTTCTTCCTCTGGGCTCGTCGCTTCCGTCCATTGGAGGAAATGTAAATCCCCTACGTCTTCCAGGAAGCGCTTTAGGGGAGTAGGCGAGGGCGTCGTGGTGCTTCGACTGAGCCCTGCGCTGGTGTCGGTCATAACAGTGCTGCCACCGAGCCTTGAAGCCCGTTGTAGTACCATCTCGCCGTTCTCGTGTGTAATAACGAACCCGAGTGCTTCTAATAGACGGATCAGCCGTTCGTGTTGAGTATATAGACGCTGACTGAGATCCTTTGCACGATTCATGCGCTCGTGAGTGCGCGACGAATCCACTTCCTCTAGTTTGCGCAACTTCTTCTCCACCCGCATGAGTTCAACATCAAGGCTGTTGGCGTGGGAGCTCTTCTCGGCCAGCTCTGTCTGAAGACGACCGACTTTAGCTTCTTCTTCCTCGACTCGCTTTCGCAGAGCTTCAGAACCAGTCTCCCCATCAGCAAACTTGGAGCGGAGCTCGTGCAGATGGTTTCGTTCCTCTTCAAGTTCTGCGGTAATCGAAGCCACTTTTGCCTTTTCTGCATCGAGTTCTGATCGTACAGACGCAGCCTCCTTCTCATGCTCAGTAAGCTTGATGTTGAACTCATTCTCCTGTTGTTCAATTCTGGCATGAGCATTCTCGTTGTCTGATTTGGCCATCGTGACAGCCTGTTGGAGTTCTTTTTGATGGTTTAGTGACCGCACAGCCAGATCCTCAAGTTGTGCGACAAGCGCGGAGTATTCATCGGGTACGGTGGTATCAGGGGAGAGATGAGTGAAAGCTGCGGTCAGTGACTCCATTTCCTGAGTCTTGACAGCTTTGCGGTCGATGAGCTCAGCTTGGAGCGCCTCAATCTGCTCATTTGCGCTCTTGCTCTGTTCCGCGGCTTGTTTGCGTGCTTGCTCGAGCTCGGAAACGAGTTCTTGTACTCTGGTGTCAATGCCAGTCCGCTCATTATCACGACTTCCCAAAACACGATCTAGCTCATCTTCAGCCTCCTCAATCCTAGCCTTATAGGCTCTGATTTCGTCTTCAAGCGCCTTCCGCTCATCGGTGAACTCTTTCTGTTGCGCTCGCATGTTCTCCATGATGTTATTCTTGGTGGACATTGCTTCCTCAAATCGGCGCTGTTGATCCGCATCCTCGTCTCTCCGCGCCTGCGCCTCCTTTTCAAGTTTCGCGCGGGCATCCTTCTCTGCCGCAAGCTCTTGTTCAAGGCGGAGGATGCGACGTTTGTCTTCTTGTCCCGTGTTGGTGGAAAGCCGTCTAGACGAAATCGAGGACCGTCTAGAATGTTCTTCTTGGGGTCTTGGGGACGCCACACGCGCAGTCGGGGTTGGAGGCTCACTTGAATCGGGAATGCCAAACGAAGGCGGTGCACCCCCTATAGATAGCCTACTGATAGTGTTTTGGCGATGTACTAGATCTTCAAGTCTGCGAACGCGACTCTTGTAGCCTCTCAACTCATCCTCGAGCTTCGCATTGCCTTCTTTCAACACGCGTAGCTCGTCATCGCCTCGCACCATAAGTTGTGAGCCCCTGCCAAAGGCTGGCTCATGTACACTTCCCATCTTGAAGTTCTTGGCGCGCTTGGTCTGTTGCTTCGTAGGGCGGTCCAGATCTTTGATGGCCTGTGAGAATGCTTCGGCTTCGGATTGTTGGCCGTCCAGTCTTTGTAGATCTTTGAGGTAGTCTAGAAGCTCCTCCCGTGTGACTGTAGGCCAAACCGTCTTCTCTGGTTGTACATTCATTTCAAACCCCAGCGTACCCCCTTGTACAGCATCCAAGTTGACGACATCGGCAATAGGTTTCAGCCACCTCTTACGCCGTCGCTCCTCTTCTTCTTGAAAGGTCGCCATCTCCTCGGCGAGCGACGATGTATCCCTCTCCATTCTCTCCATCCACTCCCGCCTTCGAACGGCTTCAACGAGTAATGTACCGTAGACGTAGGGTAAGCGACCAACTAGAGAAATAAGTTCGAAGGCTGCGACACCCTCTTGCGGTATGCTGATTTGCTCCAGATCTGCGCCCATGCTCGCTATAACGGATTCAATTGTCGCAATGCCCTGCATGCTCTCGACCGAATTCCTGATTGCCGAATTCTTTTGTTCAACAGCTCGACGCACTAGGTCGCTCATCTCAACACTGTATTCTTGTATAGCCGGCAGGAAATTTCGAGTATGCAGCAAAGCCATCTTGGAGACTTGGGCAACCGATTTGGAGCTTGCCTCCAGGCCCATGACATGCTCATAATCTGATTCAACTTTCTTTGCCACTGCGTCGATTTCGTTGTATAGTCGAGTGGGCTCTTCGGTATCGTCCACAATGGATCGGCTCTGGCTCTGGCCGACGGCGTTCAGCAACTCGTTGTAGTCTGCCCCAATTTTCTCCAGCTGCATGCTCATCTTATCCATGCGCTTTCCGAAAGACTCTCGCACGCGCTGGCTGGTCGCTGTAGCCATCTTGACCGCTTCGACATCGAGGAAGTCCTGGAGCGTCTCACGAACTATGACATTGCTGGGTATGTTCTTCGTAGATCGCATCTCTCTGGCCAGGAAGCGCTTGAAATTGAGGATGGCTGAAACAGTCCCTAGTTGCTCGAAATCTCCGTCCAGCCTTCGCAGGTTGTCCCCGGCCTCCTTCTCCACACCGTCATACCACTCCCTGGCAGCCTGGTATTTCTGCTCCAAGCCTTTGATGTGCGCATCGTGGTTTCCTACTGCGACTTGCGTACCCCTCTCGATGGTGGCTTGTTCGGCGAAATGTTTCGAGGCTATGCGTGACATGGAGTGCGACTTCTCGAGGAGTCCAAATGCCCAGTCGCGGCGGGCTTGAAAGAGGGCCTGCCATGCCCCAAGGTCGGTATTTTTGGTAAGGTGGTTGGGGGCATCGTCAGGGGTGAAGGGATCGGGCAGTGGCGTAGAGGATATGGCAGCCTGCGGGTTGTTGGAGAGCTCGCGACTAAAGACGAATATCTCCTTCTACACGCACTCATGTTAACATACATTACGTTAGAGAGGCGAGCATACGAGCACTTTACCTCAGTCAGAAGTGCCTGTAGTTTCACATGCTTCCCTTGGGTGGTGAGCAAGACCTGCTGTTCAGGCGCTATCTCCGTGGTCCTCGAGATCCAGTACTTGAGCGCATCGAGAGATGTAAAGGCAACGGGATCAGCGTCGAGGCGCTGGCCCGTATGAGCTACAGCAATCTGTAGCGACATTCGGCCTTGCCCTTCTGCTTGTTGGAATCTTGTCAGGGCAGCACCAGAGGCAATTTGGGGTGTCGAGTGTTGGAGCGTGAGCACATGGGAACCAAATGCCGCCAAGGATAGTTCATGCAGGGATCGGCGCATGGGCCCCACGCAACTGCATCATAGTGAAAGTCGCGCCCGGTCAGATGAACAAGGTCTCAGTCGCATTCTTGAAACCGCTTCAAGACGGATTGCGATCAAACATGGCAGCACAGGGAGACGTTGAGATGAAAGACGCGACGGCCAAGGTACGGGATGCAGATGATTGTGCGGATTTGCTACAGACAAACTATAGCGACGCGTTCGCGTTCTCTGATACCGAGAGGCTAGCCCTGCAGCTCTATGATCAGCTCAAGGAACTTGAATTGCAACAGAGCCTCCTTCAAGCGCAACAGCCAGGCACGTTCTACCATCCGACATGTCAAGATTAAAAGGGATTAATTGAAGATTCAGCACAAGCGCATGACTTTTCGGCGCTTCCAGATGACTTGCTGGAGGAGCGCCTGACCATAGCGCAGCGCGAAGCCATGGAGGCGAAGGCTGAGTATGAGATCAGGAACAGAATCACGCACAACGTGCTGGTTACGGACCCTATATTGAAAGCCGTTCATGGTGGCGAGCAGACTCTATTCGCTGAAAGGTTGGTCTCACGTGAGCAGTCCAAGGACAGTCATCTAATAGCCTGCAGACGCATTCTTCCACTCATCAGCGAGAATGACACGGTTTCGATGATTCATGGCTCTCAGACGTCGAAGCTTGCTGCTACTACACAAGCACTGGGTAAAGCAGAACAAGAAAACATGGCTGCGAACCAGAAGAACCGGGAGCTAGCACAGACGATGCTTGCTTTGGCCGAGGAGATGAAGGCGCAATCAGTACGGGACATTGAAGACCCGCAGCTGCGCAGCCAGGTGGATGCTGTCGACGAACAGCTGAAGGATTCAAGACGAAGAGTGAAGACGCTAAAGGGCATATTGTCAGGCATGATTGTCGGCAGCGGGATCAATTGGGCTGCAGACGACGGCCTAACCGAGCTTGTTATGGCCGAAGAAGAGGATGGTTGAGGCTGCATTGAACATGCTTTTGCGGCCGTGTTGAACAAATGGCAAAATGGCACATGTCGGGCTATCGCATGACGAGGCCCGGAGGAGTATGACAGGATAGCTATAGGCTGGACTCGTCACGAGCTGAGCAAAGAGCCTTGGGGCCATGCCATAATAGAACTCTGCAGTATTACCAAAACGTACAGTGGTATCAGGCTGCGGTAGCGAGTGCACCATGTTCTGCTAGTGTTTGTTAACGGATGGAAACGTCGTGGCTGTTGCTAGAGCAATGGTACCGCCCTTTAATGTCGCGCGCACTGCCAAAGTTACGGCGGGCGACTGCGAACGGGAGCATTGTGGCCCCTGCCGAACTTGTGACGGGCCGGTCAAGTTTGGGTAGCGGCGGTAGTGCCTGTAGCACGTCGCGGCAGTTTGGGAAGGCGCGGTCTAGGCGAGCCTGCCCTTTTGCGTGCCTGTCACGGCTATCAAGAGTCTTTTTGCATGGCAGGGGCAATTCGGCCGTCCGTGAAGCCTTGCGGCTGGGTTTGTGCTTGAACCCAACATGGACCCGGGAGACTGAAGTATACCGAGTTGCCAGCACCAAAGCAGCCACCTTTCCGGTTTCAGAGCGGACGTAGTGGCAATTGAGACAGTCTTGACTGACGGCAAGGCTTGGGTGCATGGCCGAAAGCGGGCGCATAGGCTGGCAATGACCATGGCGTGCTTAGCCATCTACGAACATCAAGGCGGCCACGAACTCGACATGCTGCGGGGTCAGCCACAACAGGTAGGCTGACAGGTTAGCTCCAGTACGTGAAGCGAATGTCTGGTGAGAACATGGAACCGGGCGGCAGGGCTCTCTCAGTAGGCGGGCAAGGTACGCGACTGGATGCTGGGTGCTTTGGTGCTCGGGGAAGAACATCAGCCAGCCGCGCTATGGAAGATAACGTCAACCAGGGCCGCTTCTCATGCGCCCAACGAATGGTAGGCCATGCTCTTCTGCGTGCAATCTAACCAAACTTGAAACTCGCCAGGAAAGAACCAAAGGGCGCCCAAGCATCAGATGCGCCGTGTCGCCCGCGAGGGGGTGGGAGAGAGATGGGTGACAGTGGCCCGGTGGGCGCGCCATGACCGTCAATGGGGGACAGGTCGCGAAGACGGGCCTTTTGTTCCCATCGTCTTCATCTCCAAGTAGGAAATTGGCGTCTCCAGCACAATCAGAATAGGACTGTAAACCCTGGCGCCCGGCCGACTGCTTGTGCTTGTGCGGTGAGGGAGCGCAGCTTCCGTTGGAGAAAGGAGGGGTGGTGGTCCGGGTGCGTGTGCTATGCCATGGCCGCAAAACAAGCGTGCTTACCTAATGTGGTCGAGCTGCCTGGCCGCGCTGTGAGGGTCCTTTGCGGTCCTCGCTGTTTTCGCAGCGTGCTCACCAAAACCTCTCAGTGTAGACCGCCCATACAACTTCGGCCTGCAAACCTTTGGTGAGTCGTCCCCGGCTGTTATCTGACGAAGTCGCTTGAGTGCCAGCACCACTTGCAGCAACCACACATCTTTTCTACGCGTTTTCCCGCCACTTTTCCCCCAACTGCTTCCACGGCAGCCCTCTTTCAATCATCTTTCGACCGTCCATCGCGTTCGATTGATTCTTCATCGCCGTCACCACCACCTGCAACCAGGCCCAAACTGACCGCAAAACAGACCCCAGTCAACACTTTCCATTTTACCAGATTCTGCAACTTTGGTGAGTACTTGCACCTTCTCTCATTGTAAAATCGCGCATCACCGCGTCGTGTTGTGGTGTTTTGCGACCGCGTCACTTTGCGCGCATCGCAGCGCTGCACCACCGCAGCAACCACCACAGCCCGCCATGTTAGCAACGCCAATCCCCTTTGCAGTCCACGCCATGAGGGCTGGTCTTTGCTGGCGCTATGGAGCTGTCAATTACCCGTTGCGCCTTTCTCTGCTTTCTCACCCAAAAGCTGCTCCCTACTCAATCACCAGCTAACGCCCAACTCCAGCACATCTACCAACACCATGCCTAAGGAGAAGACTACCCGCAAGGCCGCGCCCAAGTCCAAGGCCGACGGTGGCAAGAAGAAGAAGGGTAAGTTGCTCACGTGAATCGACCCATTCCCCTGCTAACATCCGCAGACCCTAACGCGCCCAAGCGTGGTCTTTCCGCATACATGTTTTTCGCCAACGACCAACGTGACAAGGTCCGCGAAGACAACCCCGGCATCAAGTTCGGTTAGTTGACGTCTTTTTTGTCATCTTGACCCTTTTTTCTAACCATTCACAGGTGAGGTCGGCAAGCTTCTCGGTGAGAAGTGGAAGGCCCTGAACGAGAAGCAGCGCCAACCTTACGAGGCCAAGGCTGCTGCTGACAAGAAGCGCTACGAGGAAGAGAAGGCCGCTTACCAGGTATGTTGACATGCATTGCAAGACGATAGCATCATACTAACGATCCTAGGCTGCCGACGAGGAAGAGGAAGAGTCCGAGTAAAGATCACAACTCATCTATGTTTCCAACCACACCTCCAACGACAACCATGTTGATGTCTTGTCACGGACGGCCTAGGCTATCACCAAGCCTTTCTCGATTTCATATGTGATCTTCCTACTTTTAATGGGTTCGTGTTTCTCTCCCGGAGGAAGGACGTCTTCGGCTAGCAAATCTGTGGTTCATTTCGTTAAAGGACAGTCGCAGTCAGTACGATATCAGCGCTGAAGGCGGTCGGTCATGATGTTTGGGCGTCTTCTTTACTCTTGACGCCGTGAAGGGAACATCACGAAGCTCATGACCAAGTCTATGTGTACACTAGTCAAAACTGCGGTATGAAATTTTTTTGCTGCTTCTATTATTTTTCATCGCTGCTGCTGTGAGTTGTTATGGATATGGTGATGGTTAAAGTAGTGCTGCTCTTCGTAGCCAGGGTCACAGCCGAACCCCTGGACGTCCGTACTATGAAAAGTCTTGACATGACGGACCATTTACAATGTCTTCGACATTTTCTCATCCGTCCCTGAGCCCTGTGTTTCTACTACCCTCTTACCGGCGAATCGGATGCCCACATTCAACCCTCGTTCCTTCCCTCCCACCCGCCACCTCCCTACGCCCGTAAACACTCACTCAATTACCTATTCTTCCCTTCCCATTTCACATTACCCTTGCGTACACATACCCTCTTACCACCACTTTCTTCCATCAATCACCTCGCTAAAGCATCAAAGCGTCGTTGGGCTAGTGGCATGCTATCGCCTTCCCATCGTCAAGTTTAGAACGAAGGAGGCGGGGATCACGGGTGTCAGTATTACATACCCACAAAGAGTTCGAATTGAAGTACTAACGAGATTGGACAGTCGAACCCCGTACGACGCATTGCTTTCTTTTTGGTTTTTGATCAGGCGTGCGAGAGGGTGGATGGACGTTGCGGAGGGGGTCTTTTAGCGCAAGAATGATGTCATGGGTAAGAGGAAAGAAGAGTGATTAATGGGCTCTTCTTCTTGGTGGGTACAAGTCTCTTCCAGTTTTTATACTCCTATAATGCCCTTGGGCTATGTAAACGCCTGGCTTTGCCATCTCTTTTGAATAATACAAGAAACATGCTCCTCCCTCCAGACCTGGCAACAATACGTATGACAGCCATGGTACAGCCGGATTCCCGCAATGCACGCCGCAACCAACGTGCATGCTGTTCCTTCTTCCCAGCACGAACACACTACTCCCTCTGCAACACCACCATCACACCCATTATGCCTAGCATGACCTGTTTCAACCATGGGTGCTCGCTCAGCAGGATGGTGACGTATCCAACAAAGGGTATGAATCCCACTACGCTTCCTATGACGTCTTCTTTGCGGTTGAGGAAGGATTGACCGGCGGCGTAGAGCTCAGTGTCGTCTGCGAGGTTGTTGTCACCTTTGGTAAGAAGGCGGAGAGGTGTTTTGCTGGATCAACTGTTAGTACGAGAGGTCTCCACCAGGTACAACAATGCGTGGATCCTTGCACACCCATCCAACAGCAGCAATTATTGTGCTTCTCTACGACGATGCAGCAGAGCCAGAAGATCAAAAGACTCACCCTCCACCATATCTCCTCACAACACGATGCACAATGGGTATGTCCTTGCCCTTGACATTGTACACCACAATCTCCCCCACTTGCGTATCCAGTCCCCGGTTCCACAGGAATAGCAGGTCGCCTCGTTGAAATGCAGGTTCCATGGATCCGGAAAGTACGACGACGATGGGTGAGGGTGAGTCGGAGACGACGGAGAGTCCCTTCCACATCATGAATGCGGTGGAGAGAACAAGCGCAAAGTTGAGGACTTGTGCGGCGAGTTGCCGTGGCTGCATTGCGGCGAGGCCTAACATGATTACGGATTTGCGTGTGTAGGCTCAGGTTAGTGGAAGGTGGGCTTGCGGATGGGTGGTGGTGGTATTGTTGTTGAGGACTACGCTGTCGGGTCGCGTATTTCCACTGCGGGGAATGATGTGGTGTATGGTTTACGTGTCGCGAGGGTAACTGGTTGCAGACGGCGCAGCGATTTGCGCGTCGGGGGGATTGTGAGCGCGAGTGTTGATGCCAGATGTCCTTGGCTTCCCGTTGGTTGCGGGCAGCTTAGTCAACCTCCGAGAGGTGAGCTATGAACTCCGCAGTCGTCACTTCTCTGACTGTCGCTTCAACGCGACAATGTTCTAAACATTACATCCTCAAGATTCAAGTCAGCAGGAACACTTGCATCACAGTCATAAGCCGCCAAAATCGTCACTATATTCAAATTCTTGCACGAGCGCGAAGGCGTCGCATACCGAGATTTGAAGCCATGGTAGTTCTGCAACCTGCATCTGCAGTTAAAGACAGCCTTGCCTGCCGGATCGGTTGCACATTAGGTCCAATGAGCAAGTTGACTCCAAGGCTCAGCCAGTCAGAATTGAGTAGTGACACGATAATTGGAATTTCCAATTGTGCGTGTACGGTAAATGTCTTCTCGAGACGTGGTATCTTTTCAACCCTGCGAACACATCGCACCCTAGCACGACTCTGTGCCAGAAGCTATGACCCAGAATGGCAGACCTGGGATTCTCATGGACGAGACCCTTCGAAATGCTGTCCTCTATCACCTTGATGGCTTCCTACTTGAAGCTAACTAGGTACCTTCACCTGTGTACTAGTCCCCCAGGTGTAGGCCCTCTACCCCTCTACTTATATTGAGATCCCTATCTCGACGATTCGGTCTCTTTCCTCATTTCATTCATCTTGAAAATCTTGGATCGATCATACAATACATTGACTCCTTGACCCCTGCTTCCAACAAGTGAACTTGACGGCATCTCGAAGTCAATTGCACGACTACACCGCTTAAACAGCCGAAATGATGCATCAAGGCCCTGGAAGTCTAGTTCAGTATCGCGATTCTGAATCCCGCTTACCTTCATGGCCTGCCGTTATCTGTGTAGACGACATGGCCCCAGAGAACGTCCTGCAAGCCCGTCCTCAAGGATATGTTACCCTAGTGCGGCTCCTGGGCAACGATGTAGATTAGTGAGTAATTCGTCCCTGAAAGCGCTTGTGGGCTTGCTAACACGAGCAGCTGCTGGGCACACACGCCAGATTTGAGCGAATTCGACCCTAGCCAACCTTTCATGCAAGAAGAGCTGGTAGGAAACACACCAGGACTAGGGGATGCGTACGAGATGGCCAGCCGTTTTCTAGATACAGGCCTAGGTCTGGAATATTGGCGAGAACATACAATGTACTCAGCTACAGTGTCAGATGCCGAAGATGGCTCATACGACCCGGACGAGACTGCGTGCTCAGAACCTGATCTGAGGAGAGCTATACGACTGAGTAGAATCGAAAATTACCGCCGCGATCCAGTTTCCAGAGTACAAAAAACCCACAAGACATCCCCTCGGCCGTGTAACTCACATCCAGAGTTGGGCATAGTCATAGACCTGACCGACGATACAAGCACTCAAACTTCAAAGGGCAAACAGCCTGCCAAGGATTCATCCTCGGGGCAATCGTCACTGCTAGACAATGCTTGGGGCTCTTTGAGTCGAAGTATCGCGGACCCTACGAGTGATACCGTTGAGGGTGAGCTGTAAGTATGCTAAGATTTATCCAAAGACAATCCAACTAATCAATTCCGTAGCACCGAAAGTAAAGAGTATGTGCAAGTTCGAGTCGGACCAGGGGACGAAGTGTACACTCTACGCAAACAGAGCGTTTGGAACCGGTCATACTTCCGGGATCCTAGATTTGGAATCAATTTCTTCGGCTACAGCAATGACAAGTTGGAACTCCAGCATCCCGCGCTCCGCAACATTGACCCAAAGCAGTTCCGGTTTGTCGCAGAATACCTCGAAAGCGACGAATTCGGCTGTAGGCACCCGCAAAACAGCGAAGAAAATGACGAGGCCTTTGGACAATGCGTATTCGCCTGGTCCGTTGCAGAGGAACTGGGCATGTCAGATCTCATGGACTTCGTAGTAGACAAACTAGAGTTCCTCGATCTAGGCATGTACGAGGTGTTGGCCTTTGCTAGCCACATCTACAACTCACCTGCCTCGGGCTTGCCTTCCCATGATCGACTTAAGGACCTTTTGGTCACTTACATCGCACGAAACTACTGGGTATACCAAGGAGACGATCACTTGCATTCCAATTTTGTTGAGAGGGTGCAGCCGCTACCTCAGCTAGACAGGGACATATCTCAAAGACGGGTTTCGCTGTTGGAAGAGTACGCAGCTGCGGACGACGACGATGAGCAGGGTGAAGAGCGTGCTCAGCATGTGGACGGTATGGAGATTGATGGGGCATTTTAGGGTACTGAGGATGGTATTTGTTCTTTGGAGTTTTACTGTACTTTAGCGGGTATATCTTGGTTTGGGCAGAGGATCCGGTATATGGGATGATGTACGGGGCCTTCGTGTTCTCATGGCAGCTATCCCAAAGCGTCTCATCATACGTCACATGGGGAGCGTAAAAGCCATTGTATTGTTTCGGTATTTTCATCTCATTCATAATCCTATCCAAACGAGCTAACTTATCCGTCGATAACTGTTCCGAGCCAGAGAGATGTTTCGAATACAAGTCTGGCTATCCGCCATGTCACGAGCTATATGGTAAGTCCGACAAGCCCATCATCTGACCAATCGTAGCTTAGTCAGAGTCGCTGTCCCCAAACTCAGGCATGTTTGGATCTGCACACAGCATTAGTTAAATGGCTTCGATCGTCCGCGCAGTCATCGCATCAACATACCTCTAAGCGCCATATACTCCAACGTACCACCAACCTTCTCCATCAAATTATCCCTCACCAGCGTCAACTCCTCTTCCGGAAGCAACGTATCCGTATCCGCCATGTCAACCGACACCCGAATACCCTGGTTCCCTGGCCCCAATCTTGCTATGAAATCCAACAAGCCATCCATGGTAAACTTCGAGATACCAGAGATGGTGACAGTGCGAAGATTGGGTAGACTGGCCAAGTGCGGCAATACATCGTCGTTGAGTTCCAAACCGCTAACGTACAAGTCTTCGAGGAGAGTGAGATCTGCAACGATAGTCTTCAGATGATCGTCACGCAGAACTTCTGGAAGGATCAGGTGCAAATCTCGTAATTGGCAGAGCTGGCGTAATGATTCAACGAGGATATCGATGTCGTCGCGGAACATGCCCTCTGTGTCTCCGTTTAAGAACAGTACCCGTAAAGAAGACTGCTGGTGTACGAGTGCTTGGTGGAAGGCCTTGTGGTCCTTGAGCGTGTACGAGTCAATTTCTAGGCTGGTTAGCTGAATCTTTTCTTCCAGTAGCACGGGCGTGATGATGGCCGCTCCAGATTGAAGTTTAGAGAAACTGAGACGTTGGAGATCTGAGCATTTTTGCAGCCAGGAAATTATCTCGACGAAGACGTCATGTTCGGTTGCTTCGAGGTCGATGGTATTTTGGCTGTCTTCGATACGAAGTGTTTTAAGTGCTGTGCAGCCTTTTAGGAGAGACAAGTGCGGTATGGCATCATTGGACAGACAGAGGCGGAGATCCTCAAGCGATTCGCCGTGGTTGTTCAGTGCCCTAAAGGTTTCTGCGCTTGCTCCGACGTCGCTGATGGTTTGGAGTGTTTGTAGCGTGTTGGGCCGCATTGAGGAGAGAAACCCAGCGAACTTTTGGTCTCGATCGGTAGATATCCACGTAAAGAGCATCAGGGACTTGAACTGTGGGCAGTGCTCGTAGATGGATGTATGGACTAGCTGATCCTCTAGGGGTTTGCCATCCCAGAGCTCGAGACTCTGTAGGCGTGGAAGGCGTGGCGTCCATCGGACCAGGGCACTGGGCTGAACTGGGCAGCTATTAGACAAGCGTTGAGCTTATGGGCATGAAACTATACTTACGCTCCCCACTGATAACCTCGAGAGTTGGAGTGTGCTGTGTTACCACTGCAATGCGTCAGTACTTCGGACACTCAGCGACAGGTCGGTTGGTAGTACCTTCACCAATCGCGTCGATGATGTCGGCCGTCTTTATCCGCGTGAACTTTCTGCCTTTGATGTTCGTCCCGGTCTCAGTCTTCTCAAACTGCTTCATTGGGCCGGAAAAGAACTGTCTTGGGGATGTCAACACCGAAGCTTGAATACTGTAGAGGAAGCCAAACTCACTTTGACACCTTTGCCCGGAACTGATCATCTTCCAGCAGGTAAGCAAGGTCGCGGAAGTCAAGCGATCGAATATAACGGCAGTATGGGAAGAGTGTGACGTCCAGACTAGAAGCAACAATTGACCGCCATAGGATGGACCATTTCTGGATAGTGAGTAGTTTGGTGGCGGCGGGCAAGCCGTACAGATCTTCCCCTCCACCTCGTACTGGCGCAAGATGATGGGATCTTCCGGGTACGTCAGCATAATTATCGATCAGCGCAGAACAATGGGTGCTACCTACTTGTACAGATGAGTTAATGCAGGAACGGCAAGAGCACGGCTGGCACAAGCGCAATTGAACAAGGTATCAAACTGTTCCTGGTATGCAAGTTCCTCGCATAAAAGATGCAGGATATCGTCTGGGAGCGCAGCTTGAGCCATGATGGCCGGAGGTGTTATTTAATGAAGTCGTATTGTTGATGGTGTGCCCCGGGTAGCAGGCGCGATGATGTCAATGCACTAGCGCGTCAAAACGCGCTCTTTCCGCTTTCGGTCATCTCGCGAACACTACTACACCGGCTGCATCCTGCCACAATGCGAATGGTCGGGCAAGTCGGACAAAATGGTCGTACTCAAATTCACCCTTACTCCTGAGGCGGCTTCCAAAGTTCACGACCTCCTTGTCTGCCTCGGCAAGTTCAGCGATACAGTAGCTATCGAAGCGCGTCGAGAAAAGGTAGGTTTGCCGCTCTTCCTTGCAGTCAGCCCGCCATCTCATACCTCTCGTCTCAGTTCACATTCACCGCACTCAATTCATCTAAATCCGCATACGCCGCTATTACATTAGACGGCAAGCAATTCTTCGCCAGTTATGAATGTGTCCCAAGTCATGGTGGGCCGGACGGGCGCTTCACGTGCAGCATGTACACCAAAGCGCTTTTATCAGTCTTCAAAGGGCGGCTGTATGATCCCATGGGTCGAGATGGCGCGATAGATCGCTGTGAAGTGAGTGTGCAGGAACGGGAGAACGAGACGCAGTGCCGATTCATTGTCAAGATGGTTTGCAACCCAGGGGTCATCAAGACGTACAAGCTTACCTACGAAGCCGTGGATGTGATGCACGCGCTATTCGATCGGAGTATAGCCAAGAATCGATGGAGTATGCACTCCGGTGCTGTCAAGGAGTACATTGAATATTTCGGTACTAAAACCGAGATGCTCGACATCTTTGCTGGGGAGGACGGCCGCTGCGTCTTCAAAAGCTATACAGAAAAGATATCCAACGGGAAGGAGATCTTGAAGCACCCACTAGTCACCGCTGTGGCAGTCAACACATCGGACTTTGAAGACTTCATCGTACAAGCTGGCATGCACATCATCATCAATGTCAAAGACTTTAAAGCGATTGTTGTACATGCAGACACTCTGAAGACGACCCTTAGGGCCTTCTATTCTCAGCCCACTCGTCCATTACAATTCAGCTACGGATGCGACGGTCTGCTCTGCGAGTTCACACTGATGACTTCGGGCGACTACACTGCAGCTCCACCCACACCAGCGCCTCAAGCAACGAGCAACAGAAATACATCTCGCACGCCATCTGCGAATATAGCGGGCCGTGAAGAGAGTCGCAGCTTCCAATCCGATATGCCACCGCCAGTACAACCAGCATCACGACGCGATGGCGCGAGTCGGCTCGGTTCTCGCCAGACTTCAGCACAGGCTCAGCCAACGCGTCCCGATTCGGAAAGTCTTTTCGTGCCTGAAGACGAGGATGCAGCCTGGGCGCCCCTCGATTACGACAAGGAAGAGACTCTAGGCTGGGATGCGAGCGCTACCCACGACGCATCAGCTTTTCCGACGTTCACCGATAGCGGCAGCACGTCGAGGACGAATGCAGTTGAGAGCAATGAAGTTTTCGAGCCCACCCAGCGTGTGTCACAGATCAAGGGGTTGTGGTAGCAGTGTTGCAGGAGCTATACTTGTCATTGGGAAGGGTCTGATAGGCGTCATAGAAGGTGGCAATCGTCCTACACTATCCTACAGATACTCGAAAGCTGTATTGTAATTGTACTAGCTAATATCTGCGCAGCATATATGTGAAGCTCTTGCGAATGATGCGGTCCAAAGAAGTGTCCCGAATCGCAATGTGCTGTCAAACTCACTACAGCGTAGAGGAAACATGAATACGTTCCCAAAACACATGTTGCGTGACATTACACTGCGTCAAACGCGCAGCTGCTATATGCTCCGGCGACAGGGAGAAGGTACGCGTCGATGACGTGGGTCTCGCGTATTGGCGGATAGTGGGGCTCAGTGAGAAAACAGTAAACTCACATCGTCTCAAGTGTAGATTCTGGGAAGAGAAATCAACCATAATCAACCCAAGATCCTTCGCAATGCAGCCGAAGCGCATCCTAGTCATCGCTGGCTCGGACAGTTCGGGTGGGGCGTACGTACGCATCTATGCATCCGCCCCTCCCTCCTTCAGCCACTCAAGCTAACTGTTCATCCACACCAACAGCGGACTAGAGGCTGATCAGAAGGTGATTGCAGCGCATGGCTGCTATGCTATGACTGCTACTACTGCACTGACAGCACAAAATACACTGGGCGTGCAGGACATACATTACACCCCCCCGGATTTTGTGAGGAAGCAGATTGATGCTGTCTGTGAGGATGTTGGGGTTGATGTCGTCAAAACCGGTATGTGTTTTTGTGAGAAAGTAGTAATACGGCTGAGTAAATCTGGGCGGGACTGATGTTTCGCAGGTATGCTGGCTTCAGCTGAGACGATCGAGGTTGTTGCCGATGCATTGAAACGACACAGCGTTAGCATCAGCGTTGTCGACCCTGTACGTCTTATTTGTGCCTTTGCAGCTGAATAGCCGATGTTTTGATTGAGTATTGGAACTGAACAGGGTGTCTAGGTGACGGTCTCGACATCTGGTTCTCAACTACTCCCCGAAACCGCCATCACAACGCTAATCGAGCGCCTCTTCCCTCACACCACTATTTTGACACCAAATCTTCCAGAAGCAAAACTTCTCCTCAAAGCCTCTGGCGTAGACATGCCTGATCCACAAAACGTGGACGATATTGTCGCCATAGCACGCCACATTCATGAGCGAGGGCCAAAATGGGTGTTATTAAAAGGAGGCCACCTGCCCTTGACACGCGGTCACGTTGTCAGTAGCGGAGAAGCGGAGAGAGAGGTAGTTCTGAATGTACTGTTTGGTGATAGTGGAGTAACGTTGATGGAAAGTGAATACCTGCACTCAAAGAGCACACACGGGACTGGGTGTTCGCTGGCTTCAGCCATCGCCTGCAATCTTTCCCTCGGAATGCCGATGGTCAAGGCTGTCAAAGAGGCCAACAGATATGTCGAAGCTGGGATCAAGACGGCTGTGGAGATTGGCAGTGGGAGTGGACCCATTAACCACTTTCATTCAATATACACTCTCCCGTTTACGCCCGGTAACTTTATCTCGTACTTGCTCGATCGAGACGATGTACAAATACCATGGAAAGAGTATACGCAGCATGAATTTGTGCAGAAGATGGGAGATGGCACTCTTCCCCTGGAGAAGTTCATGTACTACCTTGTACAGGACTATCTATTCCTGGTGGGTCTTCGTGTTTCTTTGCTCCTCACATAACTCGTGTCTAACAGTAGTACAGGTGCAATTTGCAAGAGCCAACGCGCTGTCAGCATACAAGTCAAGTAGCCTGAAGGATATCGGTCGCTCCGTCCAGCAAGTTGTCACACTCCAAGAAGAGATCAAACTCCACATCGACTTTTGCAAAGAATACGGTCTCTCCGAAAGCGATATCATCAACGAGGAAGAGGACCAGGCCACCACAGCATACACGCGCTACGTCTTGGATATCGGCATGTCACAAGACTACCTCGCCCTCCAGATTGCTCTCCTTCCCTGTCTGATCGGATACGGCATCATCGCTAAGCGACTATACGAAGACCCCAACACAGTAAGGGTAGGCAGCAAGTATTGGAAATGGATCGAGCAGTATGTGGCGGAGGAGTATAGGGATGCGATGATGCGGGGAAGTGAGCTAGTGGAGAAGCATGCAGCTGGCTTAAGTCCAACTAGGGTGGAGGAGTTGGCCAAGGTTTTCGTCCATGCTACCAATGTAAGTACCGACTGCCATCTCGGCTTTGAGGGACGCGCTGATAGAAAACAGATGGAGAAAGGGTTTTGGGACATGGGCTTGAGAGCTGATGAAGGATTGAACTGATAGGGAGAGAAGGACATGGCATAACGGCCATTGAAACTGGAAACATGGTGTGATACATTGATGCTCAATTGGAGCTTCTTAGCTGCCCTGTGTTCAAACATGAACCACTTTATCATGACACGTGACTGTATGCATCGACATCAAAAGGTCCGTGGTATAGCCTTCTCTGGGCGGTGAACATGTTGATGCTCAGGTGCCTAGACCAGGTACGTGTTAGGGCAGCAGCATTCTGCATCACAATTTTTACGTTACGTGTAAAAGCGTAGTGGTATGCCTAGGTGTATCCGCAATCCGGCGGAAAAGTGGCGAAATGGAGTTCTTCGTAGCTTCCCCGGTCTGATAACGGCAAGCTCTGCGCTTACCCAACTGGGCGAGACCCTGGGCCTAGCGTGGCTAGCGTCTCAAAAAATGTGCAAGCGCAACGGAGGCAAGGCAACTTTTCCTGTCGCGCTCTGCCCTCTCACTTCCTCTCACAAACACCCTCACCCTCTACTATCTGTGCTTCTTTTATCGCACAACCCGCGACACTTTTTCCAGTCGCTTTATCGCATCTAATATACCCCTTCGCGGCCTCAGATCCCGAAACACGCTCTCTTAGACCCGAACGGTCCCCCTTTGACTCCAGTCTCTACCAAACACACGCACATCATGTCTTACGGCGGCGGATACGGCGGCGGCGGCGGCGGCGGTCGCGATGGCGGCCGTGGCTACTCGAACGGGTACGAGCACAGCAATGCTGGATACGGGTCTTACAGCAACTCGACAAGCCAATATGCATCGTACGGGTAGGACGATACACCCCCTTCACACGGGAAAGGCATCAAAGTCGTGCTTTCTGGACAGCCCTCCATCTGCTATCATTTCTTACCATGGTTCTGCGCGCAGTTCGAGTCCGGAGACCGCGCCTGCTTTGCTTGCTACTCTGTATGTCAAGCAGGCGGTCACGTACTTGCTGCGAGAACGTAGAATCCCCCTTCTGTCACTCATTCCCTTTTAACAGCCTTTACTAACATCTTTGATAGTGGCGGCGGCGGCTATGGCGGCGGCGGCTCCAACGGCTACTCTGGTGGCGGTGGTTACGGCGGTGGTGGTGGTGGTGGTTACGGCGGCGGCGGCTTTGGTGGTGGCCGCGATGGAGGCGACCGCATGTCACAGCTCGGCCAGGGCCTGAAGACGCAACAGTGGGGTATGTCTAGTTCTTTCCACGTTCCTCTGACCAATACTAACATCTCGGTAGACCTCGACACCATGCCCAAGTTCGAGAAGTCTTTCTACAAGGAGGACCCAGCTGTCACCGCGCGCTCTGCAGCTGAAGTTGCCGAATACCGCAAGGAGCACCAGATGACTGTCAAGGGCGAGAACATCCCCAAGCCCGTCACCACCTTCGACGAGGCCGGTTTCCCGTCCTACGTCATGAACGAGGTCAAGGCCCAGGGCTTTGCTAAGCCCACTGCCATTCAGGCTCAGGGTTGGCCCATGGCTCTCTCTGGTCGCGACGTTGTTGGTGTCGCCGAGACTGGTTCCGGAAAGACGCTCACCTACTGTCTTCCCGCCATCGTTCACATCAACGCTCAGCCTCTCCTCGCTCCCGGTGACGGTCCCATCGTCCTCATTCTCGCCCCAACTCGTGAGCTTGCTGTCCAGATTCAACAAGAAATCAGCAAGTTCGGCAAGTCTTCGCGCATCCGAAACACATGTGTCTACGGAGGTGTTCCCAAGGGTCCTCAAATCCGTGACCTCGCTCGCGGTGTCGAGGTGTGCATCGCCACTCCCGGACGTCTCATCGACATGCTTGAGGCCGGCAAGACCAACCTCCGCCGTGTTACCTACCTGGTTCTTGACGAGGCCGACCGTATGCTTGACATGGGTTTCGAGCCTCAGATCCGCAAGATCATCGGTCAAATTCGTCCCGACCGTCAGACATGCATGTGGTCCGCTACATGGCCCAAGGAGGTCCGCCAACTGGCTGCCGACTACCAGAAGGACTGGATCCAGGTCAACATCGGTTCCATGGACCTCTCCGCTAACCACCGCATTCAGCAGATTGTTGAGGTCTGCACTGAGTTCGAGAAGCGTGACCGCATGGCCAAGCACCTTGAGACCATTATGAGCGACAAGGACAACAAGATCCTGATCTTCACAGGTACCAAGCGCGTCGCTGACGAGATCACCCGATTCCTTCGTCAGGACGGCTGGCCGGCGCTTTGTAAGTTGACTTACCTCTCACTGCTCACTTCATGAGCACCGCTAACGTACTTCTAGCCATTCACGGAGACAAGCAACAAAACGAGCGCGACTGGGTCTTGAACGAATTCAAGACGGGCAAGAGCCCCATCATGGTTGCCACCGACGTGGCTTCCCGTGGTATCGGTATGATTGCAAACCCCCAACACTCCCTGCTCCCCACTCCTCCCCCCAACTATTGCTATGCGTGAACTGCCATTGTGCTCTGCTTAGGTCGTCTTGTGCGCTTGTTACACTCGCTTCCATGACATCGTCCAGGGCTTGCATCTCTCTCGAATCTGATCCCCAGGGATCCTTGGTCACGCTGGCGAAGCTTATTGTCTTCGCTACATTCTGTTTCTGGTATTACCGACGTACTACTGAAGCAAGCTGCTTGAGATACTTGACTTCCTTAAGTCGCAGTCTCTTCCAAGGGTTTCCTGGACCAGGAGATATCCACAGCCTTCCCACTGGACTTGATGCCGTGATCTTCGTTGTAGCGCACAGAGACGGTTGCATGCAACATACTGCAGCTTCACGCGATCCAATCATGATCGTCGTTTGCTCTCTTTCATCAGTCACTAACCTTTGCTCTTCAAGATGTCCGCAACATTACTCACGTGTTCAACTATGACTACCCGAACAACTCGGAGGACTATGTCCACCGTATTGGTCGTACTGGTCGTGCTGGCGCTAACGGAACTGCCATCACTCTCTTCACTACAGACAGTATGTATACTCTTCGCTTTTGGTCACAGCAAACCACTAACAACCATCAGACTCCAAGCAAGCTCGTGATCTCGTCCAGATTCTCTCCGAGTCCAAGCAGCAGATCGACCCTCGTCTGCACGAGATGGCCCGCTACGGTGGTGGCGGTGGCGGCGGCGGTCGCTGGGGAGGTGGCCGTGGCCGCGGAGGAGGCCGTGGAGGACGTGGTGGTAGGTCTCGTTAGCCCTTTCGACACCGAACGAATTCTAATTCGTATGGCAGGCTGGACCGGAGGTAACAGCGACCCCGTTCGCAACAGCCGCTGGTAAACGTGCGATTGGTCGCATTCGTTCACGTTACGAGGACGATGAGCAACGATTTCAATCCTTCTTTGGCGTTGGAGGTCATCATTTCAGACTTTCCTCATGTTTTATCCCTCATCCAAGTGCGACGGAATGCCGCTGTACCTGCTCAGGCTCTGTCGTACGCTGATACCCCAAGGACAGGGCTGTCATCTCCAAGCATGGCCATTGTGCTGGCTTGGCAGAACAGTTTGCCCGCATATTAGACTGGTATAGGTTTTTTTTCTCATTGATGTTGCGTACATGCAGCCTCTCTCCGCGGTCATTCCGCCACCTTGCATCGTGGCGCTGGTGGCGTTCATATCCAGAAAAAGTTTGTTCATAATAGTTACATAGAATATACTTTCTTCACATCTTACTTTGTTTGCATACCTTCTCTTGCCGTTGCGCCCTCTTGTCGTTCTCTGATGATATCACCTGATGGCTCACAGATGTATTCATGTCTCGGTCATCTCCTCAACCATTCGCACCGGCTAGCTGTAGCCATCACAGTGTAATCTCATCTGCCCATATCGTACTCGTCAATCTCACTTAAAAGAGAGGCAAAAACGCCTTGCGTTCAAACTCTCCCCATCACGTTACTGCATCTTCGCACGTTTGTCGTTGCGTGTAGTTTTCACATGTTGTCGTCACCGCCTACATTACTTGCTGGTGTATGCAATGCGAGGTTAAAATGGAAGGGGGGAGGGAACAGGGAAAACAGGTAGACGGGTACCATAAGACGGAAACCAGCATCGTGGACAAGTTGGGATAGATGCGATAAAGGCCTGAAGCAAGTGACGGATAGGCAATAGTGCATGATGGTATTTTGGTTTTCCGATATTTGAGAGAGATAGAGTTTGTGTGGCCATATGCGAGTTTGTAGCAAGAAATCCTTGCAGCAGGAAAGTTTTGTGTCCTTGCCGACTTGGTTGCTTTGTATGTAGTGCATGAACAGCGAAGCAAAAAGAGCATGTTCGAGGTAGAGAGAGAGAGAAGAGACATGTCCACTAGAAGAATGTCTGACTCTCCAAAAAGGAAAAATCATATTTCTTGGTTTACTAGACTGGGACGTAGTACAGGTCCCTGGAGCGCTGATTCTGAAAGCGCATAGCTATGAGATGGATATTTCCAAGTGCAGGGAGCAGCCATGACGCATCATACAATTGCAATGGCGATGATTTTCAGTACACAAAAGACCTTCGAGTTGGGGTAGGATAACAAAGACGAAAAGTACAAATCATAGAGCCTTCTACGGCTGCCCTTACCTACTTGACTAATACAAGATAATCTTGCTTTGGGTTAGAATAATGTGCTTTGCTAAGAGCATATGACCTTCCTGAGTAGTCCCAGCAGTGGATGAGGAACTTCCTAAGAAGAAAGTCGTCTGCTTCGGGAATCCCGCATTGCAAATTTTCAACGTGTCCCAACTCTATACATCGCAGTGTTCTTTGTGGGATCCGGCTATGTCGTGCTTGGAAGAAGTCATGTGCAATAGTCGCGAATCCTTGGTACATTTGTTGGACCCACAGGAACAGTCAAGAAGGGTCGTCGAGAGAATCAATGTAATACTCTGCTCCTTTTTCGGACTTTGCGAATGCAAAATGACACAATACATGGTTTCTGCCGCCTATTTCGGACCACTTTAAAGCGGACGTGAACCTATGGCAGTGATTCCAGGACCGAAAAGCCAAGGTACATTTGCGGAGGAAACCCCGGAAGCGAATCGGATGTAATCCTGGGAGGAATTGAACCAGCCACCAAAGATGTATCTTGGCGGGTGCATCCCAGTGCTCAAGTCGGGTCCGATCGTGGTTGCGCACCATGAGGTAGCCGTCCTCCTGGATCGAAGAGAAACGGGTATGGGAATAGAGACCCGCGGTGTTGGGTTCAGATCTCATTCTTGGATTTGGCCGAGAAGAGCTTTCTTTCTCAGATTCAATAATGGTAGGGTACACAGGGTCCAGAACTCCACAACCATACAATGATACTGACGACGACCTCGTGTAGGCCTTTCACAGTGGTTCGATGAGCGTATCAAATATAGGCATCCTAGGAAATGGATATTTCAATACGTTCGCCTTAGAATGCTTGAAGAAGGCTTGGGCGCACGTCACGATGGGAAAGTTTTGTGCACCATGTCGCAATTGGCTCTCCCAGTTGTTGAGTAATTCCCAACTATTCGATCGGATGAATAAGACCATAGTTTGTGAAAACAACATGGACTGATACAGGAACCAAGTAGACCTCGTGCGTGGTCTCTGAAAAATATTGCGTTCTCAACATGCCCTCAATCCGGCATACTCCCAGTGGGTTGGTTGTAGAACCGCACGAGACCACGGAAAGAGCACTCAAATGTTGGGTGAAAATTGTAATGGGGTTGGGGAAAGTCGTCACTGATGTCTGCGGGGCATTTGGGCATTCTTAGACCGCACAAACTGGTTATCAAAAAGGACGGTAACGATATTGGTTAGCCCAAACGAGTACAAAACTTCTCAAACAGGAAAGTTGAAGTATGAGGCCATACACAAGAAGTCCTTGATTGGCCAGCGGCTGTAAAGCCTGATGAAGCAGGGCTGCGAAGCGTATACGATGCGCATACGATACGCACATGATGAGATGAACCAGTCTATCCTTGGCTAAAAGCAGATTCTACGCAAGTATCCCCAAGTGGAGTCGAGATAAAGTGTAGACTAATGATGCTCCGAAGCACGCCGGGCATATGAGCAGTAGCTGGGGCCGGTTGCCGATCGGATGACGATCGCTGAGATGGCGCAACAGACGCTATGGGGGCCATGGAGCGGGCAGTCCGCTTGTGCGGGAAGGAAGTAGCCGGTCAGCTTACCAGCGTAGATGGGTTCTACGAGGCATAGGAGAGCGCAATGTACATCGACATGATCCTCGTTCGTGGAAGGCGATCTCCGAGAAGCATATACACCTGTCAGTTGCGTGAGGACGCAGTGTAACTGAAGTGCGGTGTTGTGCAGTAGCGGGATCGATCTCATCGTCAATCTGTAGCAAGCTGTTCGAATGCTTGGCTGATGCTGATGCTTGGCTCCTGATCGATGCTTGTGACCATGATCTGGCGACTCCCCACCAGTTTGGAGGCCAAGAAGATCGCCTATTGCCATCGTGGCTTTGCTGAGATTGATGCCGGGGTAGCCGCTCGTCGATATTATTGCCGTATCTGTTGGGAGCAAGTTACTCCTTTCGTGGAGCAGCAGCTGGCGGAAGGTGGTCCGGTTGACCATAACAAGTCATGGTCAATGACGGCAATGTGCATCAAGTTCGGTACCAAAGTCTAACCCTCGCCAAAGATGCGTGTTCGAGATCGATTGCTGATGTGGTTGCATCCGGCGGCACCGCATTTAGGAAAGGCGGCGAGATCAGTGTGATGTGCTCCTGACTGTGACAACCACCAACCTCTACATGGGATCAGCATAGTCGAGGCCGTAGATGATGAGCCAGAACCACAGGACGTAAAGTCTGGATACCCTCGGGACCAGATCCGAGGCAGTTTCTGCTAGACCTGCATCGAATTCAGGAGAAATGACGTAGACGAGCCAAACCAAGGACTGTGTGGTGCAGCTTTCAGTCTTGTCGTCTCGTGGTATGCGCACTTGTCCGAGCTGCAGTTCAATGACAGATCATCGGCCGTTACTGCCTGCGTGGTGAAAGAGGCGTCTGGATCCTCTCGCTCGGCCTAACAGACGACGACTTGAAGCTAGGTTTACACTACCAATCCGACAAATCGGAGCGGTAGATGGAGCTCCGTTTCATGCTGCGGATGTGTAGACTAAAATATAACAAGCTTTATCGATTCTAGACGGAGGGAAGACGACATGTTCCAAGTTTCGGGAACTGGGGACAACCATCAGAAGCTTTCGCACGGGATCCAGACAGGGATAGCCCAAGCCCACAGCCGGCGCTGGAACATCTAGGTAGACAACGGGGTAAATTTGTGATTGAGCAACCAAGCAGTCCTCCACTGGGGGCAGTTCCGTGTTTCACTTGACTCGTCGTTGGGAATTCTTGCAAAGAACGGAACAGGGCGCAAGTCATTGGTACCAGACGAGCGTGTCCGTTGGAGCGAGCGCTCAGATCCGCTAACGCTGCGTAGTCATGGTCGGAGAGCAGAGGGCATGAGCAGGCGAAGGAGGCTTGCGGCCAAGGCAGGTGCGTACTGGGATCAGACACGGCGCGCAGACCTAGCTTCCACCATGTCAAATCGAGGCAAGCTGCAGCAGACGATCTGCGGGCTCCAACGTCGGCCATACTTCGGTCGCTCACGATGCCGTTCTTGGGCGCAGACACACGTAGCTCCTATACAAGCGTTATTTGTCAAGAACATCTGGATTGAATTCGAATGCGTTATTAGATGGGGTGCATCATAGCTCCGCGGGGTAGCGAGGGCTGATAGGGCATAGCAGTGGTTCGAAGGCGCTCATGTGTGTGTGTCGGATAACACGGCCAGCAGTATTGGGCCCTCGGCGAAAAGTGGGCGAGCGTATGCGAGGCTATGTCATGACCGAAGATTCAAGTCGTTGAGGTAAAGAAAAATCGAGCAACGCCGAGAATTTTCACGAGTACCGTGGAAGTTAGCAACAGCCTCGCAATCAGAGCTGCAAATAACCTGTTGGCGTGCTTGCAGTCGGAAAACGAGGGCGTTGAGGGAGAAGGTGTGATGTTGCAGCCGCTCGCTAAACGAGGAAGGTGCTCCAAAGCGCTGACTTTGGGGGGAGGGGAGGGAGGGGGAGGCATGCATGCTCGCTCGATGCGACGTGATTCGGAATTCACCCCGACGTCGCACACGGCCTGTACCATTGTACATGCGACTAAGTGTTGACGTGCATGTAGGAATTCCATGATAATTTCCTCGACATCACAGCCCTGCCATATGTGCTCCACGCTGTTGCCCATGGTGTGGTCAGGTGAGGGTCAGCTTATAATCGTACTCTCCATCTCCAATACTTTCTAGTGGGGTTCTAGTGGAGGAAGAATGCACAATCGAGGTTTGCAACAAGGATATCGTGCATCCAGGCCCATGTTTGCAAAACCGCATACGGGAAGTTGTCGCCGCTCTCTCACTTAATGGACGGAAGGTGTCCCGCTGGATGCGCACGATGCCGCGTGGTCTGTTACGAAGGCAGCGAAGAATTTCGGACATGTACAGGTGATGCGCATGTGCGTCGACTTGCAGCAATGACAATGGCTCGACGTGTACCAAGAAGTCTAAGTCGGCCTCGAAATCGGCCATTGTAGCGCCCGCATAATGACACCTTTGGTTTGGTAAACTCCGTGCTCCCGCCAGCCTCCTCCAACATGGGATGAGCAAAGGTGTGCTCGCCTCTCCTAGGGCAAGCTCCGTGCATATCTCCGCCACGAAGGGTCCCTCGGCCCAACTCTACTGAATTTTGCCGACCCATCCAAAGCCACAAACCCACTTGGTGCAGCAGGCAGGGGTTTGCCCTTGTCAGTGTCATCCGCTCGCTCGACTTGCACCAGCAGAGCGTTCCTGGATACGAGAGTGCCAGACATTAGCCGTGAACCCCAGGCCTAGGAATACGTGCACTCTTGCGTCGACTAGTGGCTGGTGACCATGCAGCCTGCAACGTCTCTTTGACACCTCTTGACACTGCAATTCTGATTACCGTTTTGACGACACAAACGTCATGACTCGATCACTGAAAACCCCTCTCCAGGACGGGAAATGGCCACTGTGATATTATTGGCAACGGCATCAGCATCTCGTAAGGACGTACTCGGGAAGGACTTGGTGGCGCGACGCTGATGCTGCGAGGATGTGACTGCATCTCCGGAGCTGTTGTGTAAAGGATAGAGCAGAATGCATATTAGGTGATTTTCTAACAGACGTGGAGTTGGGATAGCCTAATCGCGGTGTGGTGTTCGCGTTATGATCGAGGTTACCTCCCGCTCCCGTTCGACGGCGCAGGTGCGATAGTTAGTGGCATCTGTTCGTATCATCCTGGGTCCGATCATTCTTGGTTTTGAGCGCCCAATCACGTTGAGAAGCACTCAACGAGATGCAATCATCTTGCTTCTGCCCAACAGGTGCAAAGAGAGAGAGAGAGAGAGTAATATTATAACCGCTGTCATTCCGTCCATAGATATCTATGACGAGTACACCCAGCTGAACCCCAAGCAAGGTCATGGGCAGGCGAAGAGTGGCTGGGCTAGGTGCTTTTAGGTGCGGGCAACCGGACCAGACGCCCTTGGGACAGCGACATACGTCTGGAGAAATGGAAATCTGGTCCTCTTGTGAAGCAACAAGGATGTGGCCGACGAGGCCAGTGACTTGAGTTTACTATGCGCCGTGATAAATACGACAAATTAGAGGTGACGAGACTGCAGGTTGAGGCTGCAACCCATGGTGCTGACGAGACTCGCACACCGCAGCGCGCAGAAGATACATGAGGGTGCCTGGGCCCACTCTTCGTAGGCTGACAGAAGCGAGGCATCATGCTAGCCGAGCGTCCACGTTTTGGTGTAATCGAAGCCAAGCAGTCAAGGAAACTGCGCAAGGCTAGGATGTAGGCCATACAAGCCGGGTAGAATGCAGTGCTGTTTTGCCTGCTGACCTTGGTGCAAGGGTGGATGACGGGCAGGGCAGGACAAGAATCACGATGACACACTGATGTAGTGAAATTCACGGCTGCGAAAGCGGGGATTCGGAGGAAAGTGAAACGGTGCATGCGACGTTTGGTGCGAAGATGCTTCAGTGGATCTCGACATGTGGGATGCCGTGACCATGATGCCGCCCACGGCGAAAGGATCAACCGTCGGGCTTTTACCATCGGTATGGTCCGTTTGCGTCAAATGACGAGCGACAAAGACTCGGACAAGTCAGCCCTCTCCGTCAGCAGAGAACCCACGTCGCCATGGCACAAGAATGGGATAACGAGCGGAATAATGAAAGCTGGTCATATGTTCCGGGGCCGTATACGAGCGGCGGTAATCAAGGCAACGATGGACGAGCACCTGCCGCCTCTCATCGGTTCCATGTTGCTTTTCGTTCACACCGCAATGATGAGGTAGGTCGGCTCGGCTTCGCTTTCATTGACGCATTGGGAATAATTGCCGCTCGTCGAGGTCTGTGCCGTGTCCAATATTTGCATGCAGTCGTTTTGCAGGCCGCTCTTGCCGAGGCCCGCAAAAGGCCGGCCGAGAGGAGAGGAGGGAGGGAATGAGTGAGTGAGTGCGAATACCTGTCCCGTTCGTCGTGTACAGCGGCGGTGATGTGATGTTTGTGTGCTGCAACTGATGTTCTTCGCAATGGCATACCGTCCAACGCCCATCTAACGTGGTTTGGGTACTAGGCTTCGCGCGACTGTACCATGCCGCGCCTAGCGCGAGGAGCTAGCCTTCAGCCTCATGCCATGGTCGGATTCTTCTTTGAACCTCTCGCGACACCCGCCACGAAGGCATCAGCGGGCGGCCACGACGTGTGCGCACGAGCTCCATGGCCGGGCTGGGGCAAAGCCGAGGCTGGCTGCCGATGCTGATGCGTGCAAAACGGGTGCAAAGGGCGGTCAATACGTCAGGACGTTTAGTCAGCGCGTGCACGGTGCGAGGGCCCGTCGGACTATTTTTCTCACTAGTGCGTCTGTCTCTCCTGCCGCCTAACCATCTTCTGTGTTAGCACCCTCTTTAGCCTACATCGCGAATCTCACCAGCTCAACCACCATCACCAGCGGCGCCCGGTACCTTGCTCTAACGTTGCCGTCACCGGCGATAGCTCGCACGCTGCCCCCAGGCACATCAAACATCGCGCGCACCCGCAGTGCAACTACACGTGCAACTGCCACCAGGCAACGCGATCGCCGCCCTCCCGGCGCGCTCGTCAGTAAGGCGCTCCACGCTCCACTGCACTTTGACGTCTCCTCTGCGCAGCCTCCATTCTGCTGCACCGGCGCGAGTCACCGGCGCGCATATCAGAAAAAAAAAGGCACCAGATCGCCCTAATTGACGGTCCACTCCCGTGGAGCTGCCATTACTGCTGGTGCGCGCGCGCATCCGAAGTCTGCCCTGCCAGGACAAGAGGACGCTGCCGCGACTGCTGCGCGGGTGCGAAATTTGGACGGAAGGCCGGCTGCGACAAGAGGCTGATCGCTCGGCACCCTCGGCGTAGTTGAGCTTTCTGGGACAAGCAACGCTGGGAGAACCAGAGTGTGCACGAAACCTTCAGTCATCGATACCTCAACGGGCCGACTGGAACCTTTGCCCCATCAGTGTGTGCGGAGCCAGTCAGCGACAGGCATCCAGAGCGACCTCTTCGGTGGCCGCCTGCGCGCCCCCTTCACCCTCGGCGAACAAGCTCACCTCAACCCTGGTTCTTCATCACTAGCGCCATCCTACCACGGACCCGCATTGCACGCCCCCCATCGCGCACTAGAAGGCCACCCTCGAGCACGCTTGCGTCCCACACTCTTGCTCGCTGCGCCATCCCAAGCTGGTCCTAGACCATCCACCCAGAAACAGCAGTCATTCCCACTGTTACGGCTCGGCTTTACCGACTAAGTCTCTATCCCTGTCTTTGCCTCCACGGGCGCCAATTACCTCATCGAGTGTGCTAAGACCTGGTGGGCAAGCCGCGATTTCCTCCAGCCCGCTTCATTGGTGCTCCGTCTCCAGGCGCACGCCACTGAGTCTAAAAGCCTTTAGGCCGCGCTGTCACTAGCTGTGTTCCAAATTCACTCTCGCCCCAGCAGACCCGCAGTGCAAGCTCGTCCTCCGCTAGCACCAATTGTGTAACCTTTGCGTTGCACTTCACTCTGCACCGCGCCAGCTGCTCCGCGATTCGAGAGATCTCTTCCCGCTAGCCACCTCCCCTGCCCCGGTGCCCTCGACCTTGCGCCTTCCGTGCGTTATCTTGTCGACGGTGCATATTTGCCGAACTGCTTGTCCTCCACCTGGGCGCCGTGGAAAACACACCGTCTGCAAATCATCCGCGTTTAACTTCCACGCTACCCACGACCTGACCACATTGCTTCTCCGGTTTTCTGGCTGTGCATCTCTTGGCCGAACCCAGGCTACGTCTTTATACGCTCTAGCTGCCTGTCTTCCACAGACCGCGGCAAATCATCCGAAGACGGTTTGCGACGGACATATCTCTGCAGCCATTCCTCCTCGTGGGCGCACGCATCCAGCCATCCAACCTCAGCTTAGAGCCAAAGGTACCTCGACACCTCGCCTATCTATACACAGTCTATGGACGCACGACAAGCAGACTACCCGCAGTCAGGTTTGAGCTCGCCCTACCCAACCTTTCCTGAACCAGCTTCTGAGGGAACCTCTGCAGATCAAGCATCTGCTGCGCAATACCCTCCTTCAGGTCCAGATCCTCGATCTTCCAACCTCACTCCCAGTTCCGACTACAGTCTGAACCCTTCGTCTGCTCGCTCAGGCTCCTTCCCGGAATACATTCAACGTTCGTATCAACCCGGCGCTCAAGGGCAAGCTCCCGGTGGTATGGCGCAACAACAGAGTCCGTCCATGTCTATCCCAGATGGTCAAGCAAATGGCCATCAATCACCACAACAACTCAAGTCTGACTCGGATGTTCCTATAGATCCATCAATCGCTGCCCAGACGAGCCCGACTTATGCGAGTCACCAACAGCAGTATTCGCCCTACACTCCCCACCACGACATGCAGCATTATCCGGGTCAGCCCCAAACACCCATGGGTTACCCATCGCGCCCTGAATGGGCAGGGCATTACCCTCAACCAGGCATGCACTACGGGCATCCTGCGACATCTGGGCCCCCTGCGCCTGCCATGGTGTCTCCCGTCCAGCGACCGCCAACTGTAAGTATTACAGTCCAATTCTCACCTCTCGCTACGATGCGTACAAGACACGCTTTGTTTTCCTTTTTTGTTTGTTTCCATTGTTGCAAACTGTCAATGACTAACACGTTATGCGTAGGGTGGACATCCCTTGTCGACTGTTTACTCATTTGTTCCAATTCCTGGCGCCCAGCAACACAAGCGACCACGCCGGCGATATGAAGAAATCGAGCGTATGTACAAGTGCGGTTGGAATGGATGCGAGAAGGCGTACGGCACTCTGAACCACTTGAATGCGCATGTCACCATGCAATCCCATGGTGCAAAGCGAACTCCAGAAGGTAAGTCAATGCGAATTTCTTTCATTATACGCGTTTTCGTTGTTGTAGTGGTGGCCCTTGCAAGGCTAGCGCGCTAGGTTGGCACTTGGGATCGTGCTGGTCCAGCGCCATACTGGTCGCGTACCCCGCGCACTGGGTAGCTTCTGACGACGGAAGCTAATCACCCTCAACCCATGTGCACTTCTCTTGGCACATTAATACCCTTGGAATATAGCGTACTGACTTAACATTACAGAGTTCAAGGAAATTCGCAAAGAGTGGAAGGCGAAGAAGAAGGAGGAAGAGGCTGCACGCAAAGCCGACGAAGAGCGACATCGCGCCGATGTGCAGCAGCGCGCTCACGAGGGTGGTCCTCCCGAAGCTCCTGTTTACGGGCAGATGAGGCAGGCAGTCGGTGTCCCCGGACAAGCCCCTCAACATCCTCAACTCCCTCCTATTGGGTATCAGCCTGCCGCCTCTGGTAACACGGCTGCTCCTCAGTACGGCACGCAAAGTCCAGGTCTTCCTGAAGGCATGGCCCAGTATGCCACCCCAAACAGCAATGCCTACAACAGTCCCAATAGTAACAGCAGCAGTTACCCACAATCGCCCTACGGACAAAACCCTCAAATGTACCAACAGAACCATTAAGCGTACCATGGCAATCGACACCAATACTAGCTACTCGGAGCCAGCCTCACACGATGTGTGCTAAGGTCTTTCTCGTCTGACTCCTACTACTCGCGTGCGAGTATTCACGACTCTCCTTACGGTGGCTTTTTTGCGTCTGTGTCGCGACTTTATGCGACAGTAACAGCATCTTTCTCTCCGGGCGGAGCTTGCATTTTCAATTGGCGGCGGTCGTATGTTTCTAGTTGTGGGTGTTTATGAAGGAGACTCAATGAGCCATGATGCGCAGCATGGCCACAGCCTGTGTACATGGATTGCGCAAGAGGCAATACGCCACTTGCAAGTTGCTGCGGGTTTCATCTAGTGTGGGCAGCTACTTGGACGTTATGCATGTCGGGGTAGCTGTTTTCTTTTCGATTACATTTTATTTGCGCTTGCGCGTCTCGGTGACGAGCGCTTCAAAATTCCTTGGTTTCAGATTTCCACCATACCGGGCTAGAACGACTGCATGCGAAACGGCGCTCGAAACAGAGACAATTATCCATTTCCCTTTGCTGCTATCACATCTATTGCGCGTGAGTTCGTGTACTGCATCCTGTCGCCACGCTTACTTCAAACGCACACTGCTGGCTTCTTTGGAGGTTGCGTGTCGCTCTTGTGTCCTCGTACAAGCAACGTGGAACGAACGAATGCGAGCGCACCGAGTCATCAGCTTACTGCCCATCGTAGAGCTTCTGCCTGCGACTCCCGGATACCATGTGCTTCTTCGCGTACTCAGTTGCATGACCAAATAGTCCTTTCTTGAAGCAAATCAGCGCTCATGGCAGCATACTGCTGTGACCGCCAGTCCGCTCATTACGCAAGGCCAACATATCGTCATGTGCATCCCATGTTACGTCGCGCCTGTATCCCAATATTCTCGGTGTTTGCCCCTCCTCAGCCGGCCTACCTACCCTTCTGGCTGCAAACAACGATACGCATGTCTTTCGCGTTCTGCTCGAAACGGCACATCTTTACGCGGGTGCGCAAGGAAGACGAAAAGTCCGTACCCGCGCTTCGCCTGCTAGGAGATTGAAATCTAGATCTCGAACCGGGTATACCTCGCTTCCGTAGTTCTGCGATCAAGGATTGAGATGCCTGGGAGCCCTGCCGCCGAATATCTCGGCTCAATATGCATGTTCTTGTCTTCTCCCCCCTCCCCCCCTCCGACGTCCGCAGCATAGATCGCCACCCGCTCGTCGCTCTAATCCTATCACTCGCGTGCTGGTTTATCTGTCGGCTCCCTGGTCTGGCCTCCTGGTCTGGCCTTGCCACGTACGCATTACCTACCACGACTCTCGTCGTAGCGGAAACCATCTGCCCGAGCATCCCACCGATCACCCGCCCAAGAGGCATCATGGGTCCAAAGCAACAGCCAGACAGTAAACTGGGACCTCAGCTAGAAAAAAGCCAGCTGCAAATGTACCGAGTGTCACCTTTGCGCGCGGGTTCCTGTAGCACGACTTTTGCAGATCTTGCATTCTTGAAGCTGGGTGCTGATTCGCTGCGGGCAAGGATGGGCAACTGATTTCTTTCGGGCACGAAGAGCCAATCGTAGTGTGCATTGTTTCTTGGCATGGGTTTGTTTTGAGACAGCTCCTTTCGTATCACATATGACGGTGAAGGTGTCGACGGGTCAGTGGGGGTAAGTGAACGTATTGACTTCGCGTGTATGACGCACAACAAAGCAGGCGCACCCTCACATGAGATGGAGGGCTCGTATCCGGGGATAATAGATGATGTACAGTATTCACATTACAACACCATGCATGTCTATGACTGAGAGGTCAAGGCTCGTTGTGCCGGTCAAATGAGGAAGGCGCGGAACGTTGTGTGCTCCAAGTATGAGTTGTTTTCTTGCGCCCTGGTGGCTGCATAATAGTCTCTCTATTCGCAGATATATTAACATGTCTACCGACAATGCACATTCAACAAACTGCATGCCAAAGGTGACGGGGCTGGCGGATGCTCGGCACTGATGGAGAATGCGATGTGTGTGTGAACGTTTCGCATGCAGCAAGATGTGTGTTGCCTGTGTGACAAAGGCTTTTGCATGCCTCGCGTGCTGATAGGATATTGAAGACGGGGCATGTTCGCATTACTGTGCCCGCAAAAGATGTGAGGGGCATGATTAAGGTGCGGCTTGTGATTCCCGTGTCATCGATCACCATTACACAAAGACAATTCCGAGACCATTTTGTGCGGTCATGCGACCATCCGCACTCTGACAGACAACGAAGACCGGAGAGATGGAATCGAGGGCTGGCTGGTCCAATTTTTTTTTCTCTCTTCCCTTGTATCCATCTCACAAGAACCAAGACGCGACCTGTGCGGAGTGCGAAGTGCGGAGTGGTGGCTTGACGACTAAACTTTTTTTTTTCGCCTCCCGCTGAGCAACACCCTTGCATGAGAAAAACGGGAGGTGATCGTGTTGGGCAATGTCATCCGAATGTGCATGATTGATGACGCGCCATTTTCTCTCTTGACGGCCACCCCTACCTCCCCGGCAAAACCTCGCGGCAGAGGGGGGAGGAGAAAAGAGAAGAAAAAAATCTGCAAGAGTCTGGCCAGGATGACGAGCTCAACAAAGAAGGAAAGTAATCGGCGACTACGCTCTCCCTCTTTCTCCGTCTCGCTGCGATTCCCCGAAAGCAAGCTCCCTCGTAGACGAGTCGTGACGTTGTGTAATGTAAAAACGAAAGCACAAAAAAAAGGGCAGAGATACGCTAGAATCTCAAAACCATCGCATCTGCAAGATCGCCTTCTAGCGGCTCATCAACCGCCGTTGTCAGATCAACCTACTTTTTTAATGCCCCGGACGGTTGCTAGGCCTTGGTGTGATTTTGGGGGCGCGCCGCCGTTGGAGATGGCGGCTTTTGGAGCTAGCCAGGGGAGCAAAAAGCGCTGGCTGGCGTGACAGACATAACGGCGCGCCAGGCCATAATCTGACGGCGGAAACTAGCATGAATGGGCTTGCATGGGCTCGTTGTGCTACTACTGCTGGTTTGAGGCGTGGGCAGATCAAGTGCTGTTGCACAGCAGTAGTGTTTAGGTCGCAGGATTCCTTCCCGATGCCACGAGGGACGAGGGTGGTGGATTCTGGGCGTGCGTCTGACGCCGTGCTACTGTCGGATGACTTGCAGGCCAAAGGCAGCAAGACAAGTGAGGATCCAAGGTTTTGAAGGCGCAGCCTTTGTGATGCCATGGTCGACAGTGTGTGGGCAAAGCTGATGAATCGTGACCTGCAGACAAGATCATTTCTTGCACCACGCTTCTTACTCCAACGAGCATCCATAGCAACAATTACTATGACCACCACCAACTTATACGCACACGCACACACGCACACACGGCACAGCAGCTTCCCATCGTACATGGCTACAATGCATCACAGCAACGAGCGGAGTAAAATCCCGTCCACTGAGAACCCAGTCCATCCTTGCACAGAACTAATCACGCAACCCTCCCTGCAACAAATGCCACACATGCAGACCTTGTAGCACACAAACAGCCGACGACCAGGCTTACATACATACGACGGCTTCGAACAACCCTGATCCCGCCACGTTGGCGCTGCAACAGAGAGAGAAAGAAAAATGCTCCGGTGCTCGATGATGTGCATGTGTTGCTCACCGATCAGACATGAAGGCGAACGAAAGAAAAAGGGCGTTAGTCGGAATCCGTCGTTGGCTAGGTCTACAAAGCAATGTTGGCGAACACGTCGCAAGGACAAGATAAGAATAGAAGTGGTAGTTTATTTGCTCCTACTCCCCGTGTCTTTGCGCTAAGCTGGGCGCGCGTATCATAAGCCAGCTTCGCTCATTTTTTACCGTAGTTTTAGTTTGCGTTCGCCAGCGAGCCAGCACGCACATGTGCCGGGTTAGGAGGATGGTAAAGTAAGCCCTACTACGATGGTGGCCCTGGCCTGGTTTTGGCTCTCCCGCATTATAGTGCTGGTTCCTTTTCGGCTCCGCAGACTCGGTTGCGGAAATGGTGTAGGTTCAGCCTTGTTTTGGCGGGTTGCGACGGTTCTGCTGCTAGAGCGAGGCGTGGGCGGCACGGGATTGCTGGCTTAGGGTTAGATTGTTTTTCCGCGTAGTAGAAGTGACGGGCTCCTTTTTATTTTTGTTCGAAACGGCGCGATGCGGTAGTTCGGCGTGCCCTGGCGTTCTGGCTAACGCTGTCCCTTGCACGGGTAGTCAGTAGTACGGGAGCGAAGGATTGAGGCTTGTGAGCGCTTGCTCGGATCGGAGGACGCGGTGTCGGATGATCACGTGCAGGATGGGGTTCGGCCCGCCGACTTGTGCCGCTACGACATGGGGGGAACTTTTTCCTAGCCAGACAATTTACGCTTTTTGTACACAACGACTCGCTTTCTTCCGACCCCATGCTGAACTGTCGTGCGTGCCTTTGGCGATGCACACAGGCGCTCCATGGCCCGACCACTAATGCGCACTGCCTGCGCCGAAACGTGAATTCGCTACTCGCACAGGGCCAGCAACGCCTGCTGTCCACTCGCAATGTCACCCGGCAAGAAGATAGGAGATCGCCCAATCTGAGCGAGGCTGAAGGAGGCCCACGGAATGGAGAAGATCGCTTCAAGAAGTCGCCCTTGGCGGCAAAGCAAAAGAGAACGGAACTCTTAGCGCTGCGACAAACGCATGACCGAAGTATAGACGAGACGCCCAACTTGGCGAAGCTGGGCCGGAAGGATCCCCGCATGTCCTCGACCGACTGGAACAGGAGGAAGCTGGAATTGCGACATCTGCAAGACCCGCTGGAGCTTGCGACGTTTGTAAGAAAAGAGTTGGCCAAGAACAGAGCCGAGGGGATGTTGCAGTTGGTGCGCATGGCCAGTCACTCCATGGAGTGCATTGTCAGCTGGAATCACATCATCGATCATTATTTGAAGGAGGGGCGAGTCAATGATGCGCTCAAGATCTACAATGATGTATGTCTGGCGGACATGAGCGATGCGGGGCAATGCTGACTTGCACCAGATGAAAAAGCGAGCGCAATTCCCCGATTCCTACACGTATACGATCCTACTCCGAGGCTTGTCAATGAATGCGCATACATCGGGCGTCCTGAGTAAAGCCCTTTCCATATACCACTCCCTTTCTGCACCAAATTCGCGAGTCGAACCTTCCATCATACACACAAACGCTGCGTTGAAAGTATGTGCAAGAGCGGGGGATATGGACGCGTTATGGGGCGTTGCGGGAAAGATACCAGAGAGTGGACCTGCGGCGGCGAATGCCATCACATACATTACCATCATCAACGCTATACGGCAAAACCTGCTGGTAGGCGCACCGAAAGGAGAGAGCGAAGAAGAGACTGCGGCAAGAAAAGAGCGTGGTATCATGGAAGGGCGGCGCATGTGGGAGGATATTGTGGGGAAGTGGAGAAGTGCGGATCTGAATATTGACGAAGAACTAGTCTGCGCAATGGCTAGACTGCTATTGATTGGTAGCCGGCCGCGAGACTGGGACGATGTGCTCTCACTAGTCGAGCAGACAATGGACATTCCACGACTCGTTCCTCGACTAGGCTCTGTAGAGCGACAGAACGCAGGTTTTCCGCGTGTTCGAGCCCCAAACGTCCCGCAACAGTACCGTATCGACGACGACCACCTATCCCCGGACGATGCCCCTACGCGCGGCGACGAGTTCCTTGCTCTAACACCTCAGGGCGTGGGCAGCGCTGTGTCGAACCCTCTGATATATGCTAGACCGGGCAACAACACGCTCTCAGTGATCCAGGAAGCTTGCCAGAAAATTGTTGCAAACAAAGCTTCACAAGAATACTGGGATCTCTTAACCGATCCGGCAACGTACAATGTCGTTCCAGATCTCAACAACCTGAATATGCGCTTGCGCAACCTTCGCCAGAACCGAGCTTCGGCTGCTGCCGTTCAATTAATGCAGCAAGACATGATGGACAAGGGCATCACACCCCGGCCAGGCACATTCAGAATCGCAATGAGCACTTGCGTCCGCGACAAGAACAACCATAATTCCCTCAAACACGCCGGACAAATTCTGACCATGATGTTCAAAGTTTTGGAGGATGCAGACCCGAAAACGATCACCATGTACGCCGAGCTCGCAACCAAGTTCCCTCTTGCCAAGGGCTCGGATCTCATCGATGCACTTACTATTCTCGCGCCTACTGCCAAGAACATTCGGCTCCAGCTGGGCGTCGGTGGTGGCCAAAGGAGATACAAGAGGCATGCTGGACCCCAGTATTTGAAAGGAGAGCCAAGGCAAGATGCAATCCATGCGCTAAGGAAGATTCATGGTGTTTATGACAAATTGCTGTCTAGCAACTTGATTGCCGAGGAGATGAAGACCCCATTCAAGACTGAGCGGGCGCGGCTATCGGCCTATATCCAGAGGATATTGTTCCAGGATGTGGCTATCAGATCATCAACAGGAAAAGTGGACGAGGCGGCGTCATTAGAAGAGGTGGATCTGCATGGATATCTTCAGAAAGAAGATGGAAAGGAGGAGGAGGAGGAGATAGAAGAAGAACAGAATGACGGTAGACCGGAGTGGAAGAAGCAATGGATGGACCAAGTGGAGAGGCCTGCGCGGCGAAGGATGAGAGCTTCGTCGGCTACGACGGACATGTAGAATATGTCATTCATGAAGGGGACTCAAACGACGCCACGATCTAAAATACCTTGTACAATATCACTCTCGTATTCTTCGCGACTACGTGTTACCTGATTCCCACGATTATCTTATGTCAGTGTGTTGTAAGTATGGCATCTGATAGCGATGGCACGTGCACTTCCCAAAACTACTCGAACCTCCGCGCCTTCGCCGCAATCCCTCGTCCTCTCACACTGGAATCCCCAACCAGCCTCTCAACTCTCGCAACACCACCACCCACGTACCTAGCGCACCATTATCCACGATGGGCAACGATGGAGGCTCCATCCCCAAACGGCGCGAACTCGTCAAGGAAGCCGCAAAAGCCCTGACAACGGCCCAAATCAAAGAGGCGCAAACCGAACAACAAGAATACGCTTGGTCTACCGATCCCCTCACGCGCAAACCACTGGCTCGCCCCGTAGTCTCCGACGCTGCCGGTGTTCTCTACAACAAAGACTCGATTATTGAGTTTCTGCTCAAGGAAGACGGGGATGCTGAGAAGACGGAGATGAAGAAGGTGAGCGGTGTCAAGGATTCAGAATTAGGGACGTTTGGCGACAGAGTCAAGGGGCTGAAAGACGTTGTGGAGGTCAAGTTTGAGGTTGAGGAGAAGGAGGGCGGGGAGGTTGGTGCGAAAGACGTTGGCGAGAAGTGGAAGTGTCCTATTACCGGGGAGAGATTGGGGGTGGGAAGTAAAGCTGTGTACGTTGTTCCCTGTGGACACGCGTTTTCGGGGAGTGTAGTGAAGGAGGTCGCGGAGAGAACTTGTTTGACGGTATGTGTTCCTCCGGAATCCAAGGAATTTATATGTGACGGTTGACAATAAAACAGTGCAACGAGCCCTACGCCGAAAACGACATCATACCCATCCTCCCTACCGTCCCTACAGATATCGCCCGTCTCAACCTTCGCATGAAAACGCTCAAGGAAAAGGGTCTCACACACGCCCTCAAGAAAGCGCCCGGCAGCAAAAAGAAGCGAAAACACGCCGACAAAGACGCCGCCAACGGCGAAGCCTCAGAAAACAACGCCTCAGCGAAACCCTCATCTTCCGACGAAGACAAGAAAGCGAAGAAAGAAAACGGCACAACAAAGCCAACGGCCAACGACGGCATCAAGAACAGCGCAACAGCCTCGTTGACGAGGAAGGTGCTACAGGAGCAGGAAGAGAGGAATAAGAGGAGGAAGATGGCACAGAATGATAATGTGAGCAGTTTGTTTAATAAGACGGAGCATAAGACGTCGGCGGGGAACAGTGCGGATTATATGACGAGGGGGTTTAGCATTGGGAAGAAATGAGGAGGGGAGAAAGAGTGAAGGAGACTGGGTGAAGTGGAATTGGTGTTGGTTTGCAAATAGAAGATTAAAGATGCGGAAATATGATACCCTGCGATGTCTCTTGCATTTATGGGCTTGCGGTTTGACGTAGAAGATGTGAAGGGTGTTGAAGACCATCGGGAAGCATCACGTGGGATAGGAGAGCTTTTTCCATATGTTTTGGGAAGTGGGTTCATGTTCTTATTCGAAGTGTGGCGCCGAAGCACCACGGATTATCTGAAGATACATGCATGGCCATCATCATGGCCTTCCATCGCGATTATGACGATTCCCGGTATCTCTAACCGCCACGACCATTCCGGTGGGACGGGTGAGGAGATCGCGGCATAGGCTCCTCCCGCTCGACAACGTGTCCAGTATTCCAGTGCTGCATCCAGGTCTCGAACGAGTCCCGAAGGAACTCACGTGCTACCCGGCGCTGGTTCTCGTTCGGGTTATCCAGCATATATCGCATGGCGTCTTAGACCACCAGGCATGGACTAAGGGGCAGTGCTCTCCACGAGGCATCAATCTCCCTTACGAAAGTGAATGTAAGTACACGCACCGCCATGGTATCCGTCAGTGATACCATACCTCTTCGCGAAGACTTGATCTCGCATGTTCTCAGTCCTGTGGCGGAGACCAAAGCTGTCGGGCATCACTCGGTCTCGGAAAGGGTCGTATGGCCTGTTCAATTCGGCATTTACTTCTGCCTCAGATAAGAAGGTTGGCGTTCCACCACCATGGAACCGGGCCCCTGCCTCTGCCTCCACCTCCACCGCGCCTATCACATGGGTCAATCGCGACGTTACGCCCACTGGGGTTGCCTCTAGCTACCAAAGTGGCATAATGCTAATTGCCAATTCTAGGCTGAGAGGGCGCACCTGCTCTCTGAACAGGCGCAGGTCGGTTGATGGTCGTCTGCATTGGCAGACTAGGCAGCGGTCGGCGGCTAAGATCTGGCAGTTGGGCCACAGGTGCGCGAGGGAACGCAAGATGATATCGCTCTGAAAGGACTGTCGGAGTTTCTAGCTGTTGCGGCATCGCGGGTAGACGTGCCCCGGGGGCAACGATCCCAGCATTCACGCTCGCAGTCGGCGTCACTCCCAAAGGGACTTGTGCGCCATCTCGGATGACAGTGCTGGAAGGCAAGGCCGCAGCCTGAGTTACCCGCGAGGGCGCTGGAGATTGTCCAAGGATCGCACCGCTATGAGTGAGCGGAGCCGGAGTATGTACTGGTCGGCTAACAGGAACAGTCTCCTGGGCCTGGGGTGCCTGTACAACACGCGTGGGTTCCAGCGGGATGCTGGCTGGCCGCTGCTGGACCGCAGTCATCAAGGCAGACATCTGGGCAGACAAAGCCTCAACCACGAGAGCTGTTAGTGAATTGGTACAACAAACACCTTGCATAATGAACTTACATTCTTCATGAGACGCCACAGGGTCGGCGGCGGGTACAGACGCTTGAGTAGTCTGTGGCCGAGATGGTGACGGAGTGCTGCGACCTTGGTCATCCCATGAAGACGAGCGAGCGTTTCGCCGGCGATTACGACGATTATCCTCTTATCGGGGACGACGGTCATGTTCCTGACGATGGCGGCGAGACTCCTATGAAGGAGACCTGCTGTCGTAGTCCTCACGGCGAGTGGCCTGTCGACGAGAACGACGAAGCTCCAATGGAGGGAATCGTCTGCCATAGTGGTAGTCGTCACTGTAAGTGACATGCCTTCGGGAACGTCGAGACTCCTCTGAAGAGGATCGACTGTCATAATCGTAGGCGTCACGGCGAGTGACATAGTGATGGGCACGCCGAGGCTCTGGTGAAGGAGACCGGCTGACGTAGTTGTCACGGCGGGTGACATGGTGATGGGAGCGACGAGACCCATGTCCAAGGGCCAGGTTCTCACCGTAGTAGCTGTCGGGGCGGGCGACATACTGAGCAGTACAGCGAGGACGGCTCTCAGGCTCACCGTGTGACCTCGTTGAGTAGGCTGAAGAACCTTTGGCAGATGTCAGTGAATGGAGCACATGGTATAAAACGAGTTCACTTACGCGGGATATGCTCCCGCTCAGAGCGATGCTCAGTGCGGCTATCGGTAGAATCTCTATCTCCGAGTTGTCCAAGCATCTATGAATGACGCCCTTAGCAACTTTGTGCATGTCCTATTCCCGACTCGTCCCCCACCCATGTCGCCTCTGGAATTTCGCAACTACCTCATGCTCCGGCCATGTTCACACTACCCCAAAGTCTGCTAAGGGGATCTCATGCAGCTTAAACAGCGCCGGGAAGCGAAACATGTCCTCGCCGCCCTAGCTCGCTCACAAGCATGTGTTTAAATACCTGTCACTTCCGCCTCTTCCCCGATGCAAGCGGCTTTTCACTCCCACCATTCGATGTAACCTTCGTTTACCGTACACCGTCGTAGTTCACGTTCCGCACTACCACACTCGTTAGCCGCTGCAATGTTTCCCTTTTCACTGACCCTGCTCCTCAATTGGAGTTGGTTCTGTATCTTTTTGGTTCTATTGTACGTCGACCCAAACCACGGCCTGTTGTTGATGTTGCTGCTGCTGCTGTCGACAGCCTTCCCCGCATCCGGATTACATACTGACTCGCTACCACAGTTTGTTTCGATATGTCAGGCTATGGGTGAACCTCGCGAGCAATTGGACCTACACGCCCATGCAGCCCGTCGACGACCCGACCATCACATCGAAAGACATGACGGTAATAATACCCACGGTTGCCGAGGATCTCCAGCAATTAAAAGAGACGGTCCAAGGCGCATACCGCCTCAAGCCCTTTGAGATTCTCCTCGTCACGCCCGAATCGCGTGTGAAGCGCGTTTATCAAATGGTCGAGGAGCTGGGCAGCCCCAAGATCATCCAGGTCTTGTCCGTCAGCCAGGCCAACAAGCGTCGCCAGTTATGTCGGGCGATTCGCGAGGTTAAGACCAAGATCACTCTTCTTCTCGACGACGATGTTTGGCTGCCAGAAAAGTTCACCAAATGGATACTCGCTCCCTTCGAGGACCCACGTGTCGGCGGCGTCGGCACCAACCAGCAAATTCACCGCTTCAACCGCTCGAATATCTGGGAGTTCCTGGGCGCCATACACCTAGTCCGGAGGAACTTTGATTGCACTGCCTGCAACTGGATTGACGGCGGCCTACCTTGCCTATCTGGACGCACCGTTGCCTACCGATCCGAGATCTTGCAGGACCCTAACTTCACCTACGGCTTCACACACGAGACGTGGGGCAGCGACCACTTCTTGAATGCCGACGACGACAAATTCATCACGCGCTGGCTCTTCTCCCACAACTGGAGGATTCAGATGCAGAACCACCGCGAATGCGAAGTCGAGACGACGCTCGAGGACGACTCCAAGTACCTGCGGCAATGCCTGCGCTAGGTTCGCTCCAATTGGAGGAGCAACCTGACTAGCTTGGCAGAGGGTTACATGTGGATGCTGAGTCCTAGTTCCAATATTTGCACAAATTTCGCGTCGTCGGCGGTCGCCAAGCCAGCCCCTCCTTTCACTAGGCCGAGATGTATTTGCCTATACTAATCCTCTGGCGCCACAGAAGTACCCGTGGTCTCTCTACGCCGTCTTCCAGACGACGATTACGCAGTGGGCATTCCTCCTCGACGTTGCGCTGCTTGCGTCGGCCTACTTTGCCCTGTGTGAGGCAGGGTACTACGCGGCAGATGACGACCAGCTGTCGCGTGCCGAGAGGTGGCAGCGCTCGCTCCTGTGGACGCTATTTATCGCGCACTGGGTCTTCGCGAAGACGATGAAGCTCGGTCGTCACGATGTGACTCTACGCGCAAACCATTGCGCCTGTTGTGTGAAGCTCGCTCTCGTAAGCGAGAGCGAGAACGAGAAGTGAAACGCACACAGCGTGAGCGACCGGTCATGATAGTAACCAGGCCTTGTGCAGTTAGTAGCGTCCCAATAATCTAGTTCTGGGTACTTAAAAGTGTGGGGGTGGGGATGGGAAGGAGCGAGCGGAAAGTAGATATTTTGAATGCAGCAAACACGCGCTAACCTGAGACTGCCTAGACGCTGAGGAGTCAACGGTGAGGCAGACTGGATTTTTGATAGCTCGGGCCACTTCTCCGTGAAGGATGATTTTCGCGGACGGGGTGTCGGCAATCTCACAACAAACAGGTGAGCGGGGAGAGTCATAGTAGCGTCATTGGGCAGACGAAAGATTGGTAGCAACACAAGACAGATTATACGGTTCACATGTGTCGGTGTACTCGAGTCTTGGCAGTTTTGTTTGATTTATTAGACGTGTTATCGTTCGGATCGTGTGCTGCGTATACAAAATCACGTTCGCCTCCCCTTCTTACCATTCTTTCGCTTATCTATAAGCTGTTTCATCATTCACTATATAGAAAAAGAGATAAAATTAACGCCTATATGTTTTTTCTTTCCTTCGAATACGGAAGGCCAGTATAGAATGTGGCGGGTGTTGAAAGTAAAGTCTTCACTCAATATCTCATGTACTCTGCCGCCTTTAAAATCATTCAGGATCGATCATACGAAATGCGAAAAGCTAGCATGGCAACTACATGTGTGTGCGGGAGCAAAATGACCTATCGGGACAGCTTGGAGTGCAAACTGTGATAATTATAACACAGCTTCAGAAATGATTTAATAGCCAAAAGGTACCTAGCCAAGCTCACTGTATCCTAACGTCTTTACCCTCGGTCACTTAGAAATTCGAGCACTTGACTACTATATGTCTATCCGCTCTCATCTACGTAATTGCTCTATAATTCCCTTAAGCCTCATTTTAGATTTAAAGACGGCCCTCACATGTGCATGTTTCTTCTGTATTTTCTGTATTTTCTCTCAAAGACAAAGCACTTGGCCATATATGTTGTTAATTCAGATGACGAACATGTTGTAGGAGAAAGAAAACGCGACACTCGTAGTGGATGATAATATAAGTTGAAAGCATTGAGGATTTAAAAAAGAATTTACTTGACCAAAAGAACGCAGTGAACTGGGCCATGTCGAGAAAGCCGGATCAGAAAGCGCACATATACATTAACGTACCACTGCATTCTCATCGTTTCCTTGTCACGTTAAGTCACCCCTTGATCCTGCTGTAAAAAACTGCTTCACGGACCTTGATTCTCTATTCATTCCACGACCTTTGTGAAGTCTGCTCGGTTTATCAACGAAAGCGGGGCTGTTCATGCAGACTTTCCAACAAGCAAGTCAAGTCAAGCCGGCTAGCTGGCTCGAGTGGAGCTTGATAAGATGGTGCGCAGCTT